>PVKB01004703.1:0-128437 GCA_004027205.1 Ctenodactylus gundi
GGTTAAATTCCCAGGATATAAGTATATACCACCACCACCACCATCACTCCCCACCCCCCACCCCCATCACCACCACTGCCCAAAACAAAGCTTTTGGTCTGTCCGCGGCGGGTGTGAAAGAGCCTCACACCTCTTACACAGGGTCCTGTGCTCACCTTCCTTTGGACACTGTCAGCTTACGCTACTCCTCAGCCTGGTCTACAGCTTCCCTTGAATGTGGCCTTACAGCTCATTCAGCTGACAAGTCAGCTCCCAAGAAGCCAGCCAGGCTCTCCTTGGACGCCTTTCTGGGCGGCCCAAGGTCATTCTCAGGACATCGTCCTGTGTTACTCTTGGCTGCTGTCCGTGGTCCCCGGAGTTCTCCCAGATGCCTGGTTTCCGGCTCCAAGGAGCTTGGCTTATGCTCAGTTGAAGTCTTCTTCACCAAATTTTCAGTTCTACCCAGAGAAGACCAAAGTTACCCAGGGATGGTCAATGAATTGATAATCACTCACAAAACTCAGTCTCTCGGGAAGTCTCTGTTGACCGAGGCGTCCTTGTTGTACCTGCCGCTGGAACCCTGTTGCCCAGAAGGCCGCTGAGCAGAGCTGGGGCTCGGTCACCAAGTGCTGAGTGAGTGTGGGGGCAAACAGGAGTTCAGGAGTGGCTGTGGAGGGGCCCAGCAGCGCCCCCCACCCCCCGCTTCAAGTGGCTTTCACATGACTTTGACATACACAATTCAGTATCAAACAAATTAGACCAACTAGCCCCTCCACTCATCCATCAGTACCAAAGCGCAGACTTTTGAGCCTTCTGGTTAAGCGTACCAGAGAAAGAAAATGGAGCAATATCGCCGCCCAGCGGTCAAACTTCGGAATTAACAGTTTGACTACTGGATTTCGATGAACCTCATCAGCCTGGTAGGTAAATTAAATAGTGCAAGAGCGGTTGCTCAGAGGACAGGTTTGGCAAGGGGTGGGTGGGGGGAGGCCTCCCCGGAGGAAACGCAGGACAATTGTACAGGCAAGGGTGGGGAGCAGAAATATATCCTCTACAGGAAAAACAGTAACCACTGTGCTATTTAGCGACACAGGAAATGTTTCGCAAAACTGCTGTCGTTCCCCCAGAGCTCCATGCAGTTGCAAGTTGCTGGGCCCCCTCACACCTACACAGAGACCTGGGGGTAGTGACCAGAGGCTGTGTTTTTAGGAAGTGCTCAGTGTAGGTCTCAGGCACATTCAAGTCTGAGGCCAGAATCTTGTCTCAGCCTTCCCAGTGTTGGGATTACAGGAGTGTGCCACCACACCCGGTTTTATGTGGTGCTGAGGAATCGAACTCGGCTACTTAGTGCTTGACTTAGCGCTTACTGACAGCAAGAACTTTAACCACTGAGCTATTCCTCCAGACCCTAAGACAAACTGTGCTTAAAATCAAGAAAAACATGAAGGAAAAGGGAGCCCTTTGTATGGTATTGGTGGACGTACATGCAACCAATCCTATATACGTGACTGGAGGAACATGATATTTTTATGGGCTGAGCCAAGAATTTTAAGCTAATTCTCCTATTTGTGGGATCAAATGCTGCTAAACTCAATCACTTCCCAATATATAAATATATAGCGGGAGACAGAGTCTCACTCTTTAGTCCAGGCTGGTCCTCAAGTCACTCTGTAGCCCAGGCTGGTCCTCAAGTCACTCTGTAGCCCAGGCTGGCCTCAAGCTCATCCCAATTCTCCTGCTTTAGCCTCCCTAGTGCTGGGATTAGAGGTATGTACCACCACACCTGGCTTGTGGGGTCCTAGAGTGTCAAACTCTGGGCCTTGTGCTTGCTAGGCAAGTGTTTTAACCACTGTGTGATTCCTTCACCACGCCCCACCCCACGCGCGCACACACATTTTAATGTGGAATAATCCAGTTCTGTCCTGGAGTCTATCTCCTAGCTGGAGCCCAAGATCAACCTTCTTTATCCTCTGAAGTTTTCCAAATAAGCAGCTGCCTAGGACCAGGCAGGTGCTGTGTATTTCCAAGGAAGGAGAGGACAGTGCTGGAGGGAAATCTGTTTTCTCTGGCTTTATTTTTTTATTTTTTTCTAGAACCAGCCAGGTGCCTGATGACAGTGAGCACTCCAAATATTTGATGAATGAAATGAATAAATGATGGAATGGAGGAAAGAACAGAGGGCCTCGTCCTTTGCTTTTAGCCACCCCCCTTCAGCTCCTCCCCTATTCTCTGAGCCATCTGCAATTCCTTTTGAGCCTCACCTGGTTCTTTTGCAGAAGGACGGGACAGGAGCTCAACAGTCAGCGACTTCTGCTCACATGGAGATGCCTTGTACATTATCGACTTTCCATGGTTGGCAAATGTAAATCCAAAGCAAAACCTTCGTTTGTAACATATGCTTAGTCCTGTGGTCAAAAGACCCTCCCCGTGCCCCTGTGTCTCAAGCTATGTGGGAGCTGCAAGGCTCAGCAATTAAAGCATTTGCCTAACAAGCACAAGGCCCTGGATTCAACTCCCCAGCACCATGTAAGCAGGGTGTGGTGGTACAAGTCTGTAATTCTAGCACTGAGGAGGCTGAGGCAGGAGGATTATCATGATCTCAAGATCAATGTGGGTTACATATTGAGTTCAAAATCAATCTGGACTATAAAGCAAGATCTTGTCTCAAAAACCAATTAAACCCCCCCCCCCCAAAAAAAAAACCCCAAGCCCCACCGTGCGAGACATCTGAATCCAAAAGAATCAAGCAATCATGTGGTATTTCACCAGGCAGATATAAGTGTAAACAACCCCAAGTAATCTGTAGTAAACTAATTATGTAGCCCTAGATTCTGAATATTTATTGCCTTCATTTCTAATTTATTGATTTTTAAAATACTTGCAACACTAATGATCAGTTCTCATGAGATGGGCTGACCCAGTTCTGGCACTGCATTGTCGTGTCCCAGAAACGTTCTGCAGCTAGTCTACAGCTGTCCGAACTTGGAGCCTAGGATAGGTAGGAGCAGATGACAACAGCCAGGAAAGGATGCCAGAGGCAGCCACTAGGGGGCAGCAGACTGCTCCCTCCGGGGCGCCTTTCTTTGCTGGGTTAAACCTCCGCTGGGCATGGCTGCCTGGCAGGGCTCTTTGACCAGCTCCATAGAGCTAGCAGCGTGTGGCCTGCATGCTGATTTCCACGACAACCACCTTGAGCTGTCCCAGGAACAGGGAGGAGATGTGCTCAGTTAGTAATTGTTGCTGAGGGAGTCACCAAGTAGGGAGCACACTGGCAGGGAAGTCCTAAGAGCTGGGTTCTTGTTCTTCCTGTGGCTGAGTTGTGCATCTCCGGAGCCTTCGGTTCCTCGTCCTGTAGGAGGAGGCACTGAACCATATGATCCTGAAGTCCCCACCAGCATCCTAGGAGTCTCCTGTGCCCATCAGGGGCCTTGCCCCTGTACTAACCCAATCAACTCAACTTAGAGTCTGACTTCGCTCTGGGTCAGGAATCTTCAGGCCTTCACAGGTGTGTGAAAACACCTCGGACCTTAGTGCCACTGAGGAAGAGACTAAATACATGGGAAACTTTACCAGAGCCCAGCAGCCCCATTCACAGCCAGGATGCATGCACAGGATTTCTCCAGAAATTCCCGGGAGGGGTGCGGCTGTGCAAGTGGGCTGGGACAGCCTTGGGTTTCCTTGGAAACGTGTCCGGGGAAACTTCCAGCTCTGGGCTCATTCCTTCTCTCCTGCATGAAACCCCACCAGAGGGAATAGTGAATCCACTAAACACACCCTAATGGAAGGCTTTTAAAGTGGTGAATTTTATTTCATGTGAATTAGGTGAATTATATTTCAATTTTTGAGACTATGTCAGTACTTAACAAAGTGCAAAAAAAGTCACCAGGAGGCTCTTAAGGATAGAAGAAAGTGGGGAAAAAAAAAGTTCTAAGGTTCCTATCAAGTCCTATTAGGTGGTTTTTCCATTTAGAATAAGAATTGGGACTGAGTGTACTTACCAGATGATTTGATGTAATATATTGGATGATCAGATGAAACCCAAGTGTTGAGTTCTAGAACAAGAGAAAAACCTATCCCTGCTTTGGGTGGGGAAGCAGAGAGGAGAGAAGAGAGAACGGGGCAGGAGAGAAGAGCGGGGCCCTCTACTGGCCTCAGCTCCCACCTCTCAAGACCAACTTTGCTTCCCAGCTCTGAATTCTTTACAGTTTTCAGACAAGCAGCACTGGGGTCCTACAGCATCCCAGAACTCCTGTGGAAAAATCCCTTTTCTATGTTGTTTAGCTGGGGCTAAGTTGGAATTTTCCAAAGGAACTTTTCCTCAGAAATTCAGAAAGTACATACAAAGCTCTATGGGGTGGAAAAATATTCCACCACAGTGTAGATTTCCATGATGGTAGACACACGCGGCACGGTTGAGGGGAAGGGTTGGTAGACCTCAGATCTGAGCAGCATTACCACACATGAGGACCCTTCCTCTGTGGTTCTCCTGTTCCTCCTGGATGGGGAGGATACTTCCAGCTTCAAGCCTTCTATGCACCACAGTCTAAGGCTGGGCCATTGGAAATGAAGTTTTGAGCAGCTACTCACAAGGATATATGAAGAGCCTTTGTTAATTCTGATATCTGAGAGAATCCCAGAGCTACAGAGGAACAGATCTGGTGGAAACAGTGGCTTTCTGGTCCAACTCATCTTCCTTCAGATGGAGGCTCTTAGGCCCAGAAAGGTGAACGCCCAAGACGACCCCAGGTATCTGGGCTGTAAGGTGCTTGCATGTGGCTTAGAGCTGACCAGAAAGCATGGGGCACTTTGAAAGTCTGGCAGGGCAAACCTTCCTTCTCTTCCTAGGGCCAGAGGCCTTAGAAAGGACTCTCAGGAGCAGAGAGGAGGGGCTCACCACGCGGTCCTGCTGGAACAATCTAATTCCCCTTAAAGCTCTTGAAATCTTATTTAGATCTTGGTTTGCTAAGCTCTTCTGAGACCTGATCTTACTCTGTACCTATTTTTTGTTTTGTTTTGTTTTGTTTTTGAGATCATCACTGCCTTTACCCCTGAATCAGCTGGCACCCACGATCTTACTTGATATCATTTAGCTTTTTACATACAATTGTCATGTGAGTGATAGAGATACAAGCAATGTAAGCCCAGAAGAAGAGAAAAGGGAGCCCCTTAGACAGGACAAGAGGGGACCGTGAGTCAGTCCCCAAACGGAGGCATGTCTGGCACAGTGTGGCACGTTGCCAGTCAACTGCTTTGCCATAGCCATTTGCAGGAAGCCTTGCAGCCGTCACCTGGCTGACATCGTGCCTATATTCTGAAAGACTGTGAGAAAGAAAGAGGGAAGGAGACGTTCCCCAGGGCCAACACAATGAGTCCCGTGTGCAGATCCAGAGCAGAAACTGGCAAGATTTACCATTCCAATGGTGGCCCTGGATGTATGCTCAGAGCACCTGCTGGTGCCAGGCAGCATGCGAGGCGGTTCATAAATTAATTAATTTCATGTTCATAATGTTACTGGAGATTTAGGGGCAAAGGAGCAAAAGCCCCAGCTCCAGGGCTTCCAACACGGTAGATGTGGCTGCCCATCCCAAACATCAAAGAAATGGGAGCAGTGGGGAAGGATAGGAAAGGACCTGAATCAGCGTAGCCATGAGAGGAGGGCAGGAAGGGCTTTCACTCAGTGTCTCTGAGGGGCTGGCAGAAATTTTGAGGTTTTATAGAAAAGGGAACTAAAACAAGGGCTGGGAATTTGCATAGCTGAGGGGCTTACGTGGCTGGCGACGTAGCCAACGGTGGCCAAGCCTAGTGTCATTGGCTGTATTCTCAGGTAGTCTTGAAGAAGTCCTTACAGCATGATGGGGGAATCTGCTTCCCATGAGATGTTTGCTCCTGCTTTGTTTTGGGGTGGTCTCGTGGTGGGCAGTCTCGGAGGTTCTGTGATCCAGGGTGCCTGCAAGTTTGAGGTGATAACTGGAGGCTTCTAGGCATTGTTTCTGGAGGTCTGCTGTGGGACATTGCCATCACTAGCAATTAAATGTTCCTGCAAATCTTGTCTCAGTCTTGAATGGGAATGAGATAACTTAGGTACCTTTAGGGCTAATGAAGCTTATATTAATAGTTTTTATACAGATACTCTAGGAGTGATTAATATGCCCACTTGCAGAGCTGAGCAAGGATGTGACCCAGAGTTTTAAGGCAATAAAGGAGATGAAAAATGAAAGGAGAGATGCCCAGCTTTATTTTTCTTTCAGCGACCCACTGGGCATCCGCAGGTCAAGCCTGAGTCTCTGTTACAGTAATAAGTCTGAGACACAAAGAGACCCCTTGATTTCCTTCCTTTTACAGACAGTGGAACCGGGATACAGAGGAGCCGAGCACCTTTCCTAAGGCTTTATCAGCAAATGGCAGAGCAAGATTGATTGATCTAGAGTCCTTAGTGACACAGTCAGTATCGGGGCTCAGACAGTAATACCCACAAGTGAAGGCCTCTGAAGCCAGATTACTGTCTGGCCTTCTGCTCTCCTGTTTTTAACCTCTGATTATCCCTAAGACAAGCCTACTTAAAGTCAGCCAAAAAATCTACAAATATTATGCTAATGTTCCCCCCCACACACACTTTTCTGTGTGGGAGCGGCCCGTAAGAAATTCTCTGACCTCCCGTGTTTGATTGTAGATCATAAGCACCTATTCCAAGGGGGTCTTGCCCCGAATCAGAAAGGAGAAATGTCACACCTGAGGGAACAAGAGGAATCTGGGCAGGCAGGCTTTGCTGCGATCCCTCCCTCAGGCTATTGCTCTTACATCATGCCCTTTTGAGCCATCTTATATCCACACTGCTGACCACGCTTCATGAAACCCAGGCCTGAAAATAGTGCTGTGGTTAGGATCTGGGATGTCTCCCGAGGTCCACGTGTAAAGGGTGGGGTGAGGCACTGGCCATGGGCCCAAAACAATGGAGCCAACTGGTCATAGACTAAGACTTCTAACAGTGTGACCTGAAATAAACCTTTCCTCTTCCCAAGTCGATCTTCTCAGGTATGTGATACAGCAATAGAAAGCTGACTAGAAGTTTGCTCTGCAGCTCTGAGTCTTTAAGGTGAAGATGCCTGTCTTGTATAAAACTACGATGAAATAAATTGCTATGCTTCTCTCTTGTTAAGCTGTGATCCTTCATGATGGAGAAAAAAGAGTTCAGTAACTACAAGTTGAGGTTGCCTGTAGATAAGACTGCCCTCATCGGGGGAGGGACCAGCTATGCCCCGAAATGGTGAGGAGGTTCATGCGCACAAGACAGTGTACTGTAACCGAGATGGACGCTTTGCAAGCATGCGGATTGTGTGCATGGATGACACAAGGGAATATTGATGCTTGGGCTGGCCCCGTGCCTGTCTTTCCTAAATGGGTGGGATATTGCTAAACTAAAGCACCAAATTAAGCAATGTCAGTGGGAACAGAGAAGGAACAGAATTTTATAAACGAAGGAGCCACAAGGAACACAGAGGGGTTGCTGAGGAGCAGTTCTGAAGCTTCCTCAGCGTCATCTCCTCTTGATATAATTTTATCCATAATTTTTTGCTTCTTGGTCACACAACATGGTCAAAACAATAACAGTTTTTAAAACTCTAGTGTCTCTTTCCCCACATTTCTATCCAGGCCCTGTCCTAAAACCCTTCTAATTTTGATGTTCCTGTCACCAGTATCCCACTGTATAAGACTGCAACTTCCAAAAATGGCTACAACAGTATTCCTGTGCAGTGTACCCTTCCAGAAACCTTGTTACCCTCCTTCATAAAATCCACATGGGACTTTGTGACTCTCAGGAGATTGACATGGAAGAGACATTGTGGGTTCTGAGACCAGGTTGTTTGCAGTGAACCAGCACTTGCCTGTCTCTCTCTGGGTATTTTCGCCCTTGGAAGGCAGTCAACATGTTCCAAGGAACCCAGAGCCACACGTAAGGTCCTGGCCTATAGAACCAGCCAAGATCTCAGCTGACTGCGGGCATCAGCTGTCAGACAACCCAGGGAATGTGCCAAGATAACTGTAGCCCTTGCTGAGGCCATGGACATTGTAAGCCTAGATCAGCCACACTACTGTCATCTGTCTGATTTTCTGGTCTGTAATAAGTGGTTGTCTCATGCCACTGAGTTTTAGGGCAATTTCTTTTGCAGATATAGTAGCCAGAACACGTACTGAGTTTTATGTTATACTTTTGCATTTATTAACATTAGCATTTTCTCATGTTGTGTTATAGTCACATAATTATTTTATTGGCTGCAAAATATTTTGGGTTGATGTAGTATAGCTTATTTAAATATTGTGCTACGCTAGGCTATTAAGACTATTTCTCATTTTTCACTATTTAAGTGATGATATAATAAACTGTGCACAAAGCTGTTTCTTTTCTCTTTGAACGGCTTCATTGGGGCAATTCCCAGAAGTGGAATCACATCTGGGCATGAACATTTTTATGGTACCCCAAGTGTAGTTACAAATTACTTCTCAAAATTGCATCAGTAGATTCTGCCATCAATTTTGCTTGGGAATTTCTGCATAAAATCGCCTCAAATTTGTTTTGAATTGAAGTGGGCCATGAATAAATAACTGCATTAAAGAAAGACCTTTATTGTGTTGTCACCAGCATTAGACATCCTCATTAATTTTCATCTTGCTAATTTAATCAGTAGAAATTGCATTTTAGCACTGTTTGTGATTTACATATTTTAGGTGAGTACTGAGGTAATTCTTTCCACCTATTTTAGAATTTTTTTACTCTTATCTGAAATATATATATATATATATATATATATATATATATATATATATGCTTAACCCAATTATGTATTTATTGAAGCTCTTGATACCACTTTTTAATAGCTGTAAGCTATAATTAATATACTTATGAAATTGATTAGGCGCTTATGACCATTATTAAAGAGAAAATAACTAGGATAGAGTACAGTACAAGTAGGAGTATCAGAGCATTCTGTACTTAGCAAGTGTTGGTGAGTGCATGTGAATGTTTGGTTCCAAATAAATGTGTAGTATTGGGACACGATATGAAATGTTCTCAGTAGAGGTACAACAAGAATATTTTTCAGAGCTCAACCCTATAAATCCTATTTATTAACTCTTAATAAATTGACATAATCATTTCCCAAGTGATTGTCTCTCTTTTTGTATTAGGTTATCTTTTGTGTCGTAGTATTTTTTAAGTTTTCTTCCAGTCAAACTCAGCATCCTTTGTAATTTTTTATTTCATTTGAAAAGAGAAACTCATCTTATTTCTACAAAGGTGGTAAACGATCCATCTCCTGTTTTGTCAGCTCAGTTCCTACCAAGGCATTCTCTGGATCCTCCCGGAACTTGCAAAACTTCTTGTCAGCGCAGCAAAATGCAAACAATAAGCCCTGGCACAGTGCTGTTTAAGTGCAGACGAGGACGCAGTGATCATGAGAGTGCATGGCCCTGTTCTCCCTTCCAGTTGGCAGCCCCTGTGGCACCAGCGGAATGAATTCTGGTGCAAATACTGGATAGGCAAATGTTATAACAGTTACCCAGAGATAGCTGCAAAAGGATAAGGAAAAAATGGGCGAAACTGAGAATTCCAGAACATGAAAATATGCAGAGTGAGACATGACGCATGAGTGTGGGTAACAATTGTCAGAGTAGAGATGGCAAGACTGACACTGGCAATCGCCATGATTGTTGTTTATCGTGTATTTGCTGGCCTCATTTGTGGGTTTATTACGTCCAGGTTACACATGTAAAAACTGCAGGACAGCCAGGTACATGACTTATGCAAGGTCGTCCAGCTGGTACTTGGCTGGAGTATTTACATAAAGACCATGCTGTTCGTTTCTGGCCCACCCTGCCTCTTAGGCGGGAATTAAAGGTTGCAAGTGAAGGAAGAAGGTCAGTACCTGAAGTTTAAGAGTGACTTACAACTCATGAGTCTTCAAAGGATATTTCAATTATTCTGTGGGAACCTTTTAGATTGCCTCTTCCACATCCAGGAATTACTTTCAATTCGCTGGATCTAGCCTAAAAATATGCCCTACTGTGATGAAGAATAACTGTTATCATGCCAGTTATCAAAGAAGCATTCCAGAAGGTTCCTAAGAGGACAGATGTGGCAGCTGGCATGCATGGCTTGTTATCTAGTGCAGCGTCTTTCACTTTGTGGGATATAGGGCAATTTTCACTTATTTGTAAATGGAGGATAATATTAACATAAATACATAGAATCGAGGTAAATTCTAATCCACAGTAAATGTTATATTAGTGTTAGTTATGTTATTATATTTTATAATTATTTCTTTGGACACTGGTATATTTTGAATTAGCTATATTTCCCCATTTCTAGTTGTATTTTCAGACAGTTTAGTCTTCACGGCAGCAGTTTTACAGATAACGTGCGTCTTGATACTGATTCTTAGCAGCTACATGCAGTCACCTGCCATTTTCCCATTTTTCAGCATACATGCAAGTTGAGCACGGTGGCAGTAGGACTCAGTTTGCTCCTGTTATCCCAGCGTGATTACTGACGGTGTCTGCCTTTGTACTCAGAAGTGTCCTGGCTGGGAAGATAGACCACATGGTCAGTCTATTTGAAGAACTGCAGTCCGCCCCGTGGCCACTGCTGCACTTGGTGAGTTGGATCCAAACCACACGCTGGCGCAGAGTCAAGGCAGTGGGTTTTTCATGAGAGGACGCCTCAGGCAGGCTGCAGAGTTTGTTGATGCTGTGATGGCTAGTCTTGACTGTCAACTTGGTGGACTTGAGAGATGACTGGGAATAAAGCACACATGTGAGTGTGTCTGGGTTGTGTCATGGGGCAGTGACCTTGGACCTACACCTGGTCCCTGGCCCTTTCCTCCTTCTGGAACCTTCCCTGTCTCTCTGTTTCCTGGCAGCTTTCCTCTGTCTTGCCTTCCACTGTTCCATTCCTGGCTTGGAGCCAGCCCACCATAGGCTGCAGCTTCTGAACCCATGAGCCAAAATAAAACTATCCTCCCAAAAGCTATGCATGTTGAGTGTTTTGCTCACAGTTTTGCTCACAAGGGCTCTGCTGAAAATCACTGTAAGTGCATAAAGACATGCAGAACTATGAAGGGAATCTATCTTTTGAAAGACTGCTGTAGAAATACTGAGAAATTGTGATATAGTAATAAACATTTTTATTAATGATCAAAAAACAGGTGAGTACAACAGGCTTATGTTTTTATTAATGATCAAATAGCAGGCTTAGCAACTATTGTAGTTTCCAAAAACAGTAGGTAGCATCAGTAATACTTTTGAGGAATTTGTCATAACCAGAATGTGATATATAGAGAGATGGCTGTGATGTTTCTATCAGAGACAAGTCCCAGAGAATGCCATTGTTTTTTGACATTGGCACGTACGCTTTGCCGTCTCTGCATTCCTAGCCCTCTCAAATTCTAGAGAGACCTCTTGAGGATCCCAGTTCAGGAGCTACTGCGTGAAGGTCAACATTCGAAGTAAGAGGGAAAGAGGAAAATTGTGTGGAAAGATCGGGAGAGGCAGGAATGGTTTTGAGTTTGGTGATGGGAGCAAGACGTGAAGGGGAAAGATGCGGTAAGACGTAGTCAGGGTGCGACTGGTGACATAACCCGGCTGGCTGCGATGGCAGATGCTTGTCACTGTGGGCTGTCTCACCCAGAATTCATCTTGCCGGAAACGTGAATTTTTTCATATTGCTCAGAAGGTGAACACGGAGGTAAGTCACAGCTGGGCTTGAACGTCACTCCTCTGTGGACTTGCATATATCCCGCATAAATAATTCAACTGCTCTGAGCCAGTTTTTTCTTTTCTTTGGGGAGAGCAGTAATATTTTCTTCAAAAACTCAGTGTGAGGATGACAGGGTGAATTTCAACAGCTTATTACCACGCCTGCTGCAAGCTGAGTCTTCCATCAGCAGCTCTGGCACTAGTGTTGTCCTGTTTGTTGCTTGGAAAGACCCTTCTCTTTAGGAAGAAGCCCTTTCTGTCATGAAGGATTGCTAAAACAGGTGTTGATCCAAAGATGGCCAGCAGGGGGAAGCGCACACCATATTATAAGCAAGTGATTAAGAAAAAGGGAATGGATAGCATGGATGGAGCCATCTGTACATGCACACAGGCTAAGCTAGAGGAATGAGATTACCTTCCACCCCTTTGCCCCAGGCGGCGTCCAGTCCTCGCCTTCAAGTCAAAACCACTGAGACATTGTGTTTCGCTGAGGCTGGGAAAGGACCATGTATGTATGTATGTATGCATGTATGTGTGTGTGTATGTGTGTGTATGTATCTTGTCCTATTCCAGGATCATTTTAATCACATAGGTGGCGTGAGCAGGTGCTAGTTGCGGAAGAATCTACCCCGTGTAGTGCAGGACGTGGACCCCCTTCTCTAACTCTTCTAGTGATCTAACTGCTCACCTGTCTGGATTGGTGGGAACCTCACAGGTGCTGTAGGCAGTGGCAGCAGCTGCCAGCGGTTATACAGCCTGTGCCTAACTGGGGAACTCCAATCTAGGAACCCCAGCCTGTCTGCCCTCCCACACCAGGAAGCAGTTATTGCCACGTCCTCCTGAATGGGTTAATTTTCAGAGGTTTTGAACTAGAGCTATGCATGCAAACATAGAAAGAAGTCCCCTGTGCTATGTGACAGAAAGGTAAGAAGTTGTTGTCAGGTCTGCCATCGGGGACACGACAAGAGAAGGAAAACCACTAACAGGCCTAGCCGTGGGTTCCCCCACTCCCTGACCGCCCATAACACTCAGGACCACCAACATGACTGTTTTCCCCTTTGGTTGCTAGGCAAGTGCTTTCACCGTTGAGCCATCCCTCCAGCCCCGTATTGCTTTCCCCTTTGGCTGCATGACGCAGGTCCATGCAACACCTGCAGCCCCTGAGGTAACCAACCCCCCCCCCTTCTCTCACAACACAGAAACTCTTCAAGGCTGCCCCCACATGAAACTTTTCAAGGCCATTGTCCCTAGAGATTAGAAAAGATTCCCTTGCCCCGGACACTGCACGGTGCTCTCTAGCACAGTCCAGCAGCTTGTGTTGTCCATTAATAAACTCGCCTGGACTGAGACTTAGCCTCCTGTGAATCATCACACTCCGACCTCAAGATCTGACGGTTGTAGGAGTGGATCTTACTTGTCATTTTATCCCTTTGTACCCTTGTACAAAGATGCCCGAGGTATCTAGGAATGGGAAGCTATGGAGTGGATGATAGCAACATCCTGCACGAAGCATCATGTAGAAAACTGTTTCTAAAGGAAAATGTTACCATCTTCCAAGTGACTTCTGTAGGAATCACTCCTAGATCTATACACTGGGGATGGGATCAGCAATTTTTATATGTCCCTTAGCAGTGTCCCAAAGCTGAGCATGTCACCAGGTCTACAAGAATACTTAAATGAATGGTAAGAAAATTTGGAAACAGAACAGAAGGAGCTCCAAGACATCCACTACCTTTGTTCTCTATAGAATAATTTTCATTTTTTTCTTAAAGTATCAGGACCCACTTATAAAGGAAATTGTGTACATAACTCTACCAACCAAAGCAGTTCGAAAGGAATTTGCTCTGGTTCAGGTAGTAGGGGCAGGTGGTAGGACACTCGAGGTGGAGACGCAGGCTACCCCAAAAGCAGTTTTAATCTAAAGCTTCTCTTGGGTAGACAGTCAGTGTTGTCTCTAGTACAAACACTGCCATAATTCAATTGATGATTTGGGGGTTTCTAAAATGATGCATCTGGACTAAGTGAGGGCCAGAAAACAAACAGTCGATGAATATCCTCAGGTGCATCAGCTCCCTGCTGCCAGGACCAGCTCGCAGATCAGGACAGACTCTCCTTATGCCATCCCGTCTGTTGCGGGAAGGCTGGGGCACGTGGCTTCTGAGAGCTCTGTCCACGCTAACATTCCATGTCAAATCTACTGATTCACGGGGACTGAGAGGAAAGGCCACTCGTTCCCCTTGGTGTCCGGTCAGGAAGTCTGAGCTGCAGGGCCACGTGACCTGTGCAGTGGGACTGAGTGCGCTGGCGCCCTCTGCTCTGACCATTCCCGCACTCCTGCCTTGTCCTGTGCTGCGGTTCTCGGCCCTCCCTACTGCCTTGAACCCTGGACACTTTTATTCAGGTCCTCTTTATTCAGGCTCCCATTCCCTGGATCCTCTGGACCCTGTGCTTGGGTTCAGTCACAAGGCATCTGATTCCTGTTCTGGGCCTCATAACTGGCTCCTTTCTTTCTAAGGGCAAGTTTAGGGCACCAACAATTCAAGATCTGCTGTTTCATCTCTAATCATTTCCCTCACATACCATTGAAATTACTCCAGTGGAAAATCTTGCTTATCTCGAGGGAGTGGACATCTTATCTAGACAGCCAGGAATAGTAGGGGGGAAGATTAATTTAAAAAGATAATTCTGTTAAAAGAACTTCCTTTCTTTTCTCCCTTCTTTTTTGTTCAATAACATTCAATCGTCCAGTCAAATTTCTTTCTGTCAGGAAATAAGAAAGTAGGGATAGTTATAATAAATTGCTTCAGTGTGATTTGGTAAAAAAGTCACAGAATTAGGAGGCAGGGCCACTGAATAGCCATACGCTATTTGGCATCTCAGTGAGCTGTTCTTGATTTAACTTCATCTGTAAAATGAGAATCATGATACATAAATCTCAGTGGGTTGTGAGGATCAACTGACATCATTTATACAGCGAACATTTACTTTTTCTTAAACTTATACACAACATTATATGTGCATAGCATTTAAAGATTTAACAAACACGCATGAGCCCAGGTTAAGAAATGAGTAGTACTTGAGAAGTCTGTTGTATGTCCTTTTCTGACAACAATATTCTAACTCTTATCTTGCGTGTTGTGTAAATCATTCTCCTGCTCTTCTGCATTATGCCCTATGATCATATCCTTAAAAATATGTTGTTCAGTGTGTCTATTTTTGAATTTTATGTAAATGGAATTTTACTGTAAAACTTTTTGGTACTAGTTTGCCTGTATGCCTCCCTACTGGTCTCCTTCCCTCCTTTCTGCCTCTGCCTCTGCCTCTCTCTCTCTCTCTCTCTCTCTCTCTCTCTCTGTTGCTTTTGAGATTCTTTTATGTGGAATCATGTGGGTACAGTTTGCACAATGTAAGAACATGCCATGATAGATTTATGCACAGATCTACACTGGTACCCCAGGTTAAAGAAATTTTCTTTCTTTCCTTGTTTGCCAAAAGACTTCATCATAAAACGATTTAAGCCTTCTCTAATATCTTTTCTGTTTGAATATATAACTTGGTAATGTGCTGGATTGCATTGTTTTCTAACAGGAAATCAGCACATTCCTGAGATAAGACTCACATATTTAATACGTCATTTAATATGGTCAGTTATATTTTGTTTAGGATGCATGCATCTGTGTCATTTGGTGTGACTAATCTGTAATTTTTCCTTTCTTGAACTGCTCTAGTCTGACTTTAGTATTAAAGTTGTGCTAAAACAAGTTTGAAAATATTCCCTATTTGGTTTTATATAGAGTTTATATAGGATCAGCACAGTCTGCACCTAAAATATTAATGATAATACTCCCGTAAAGATATCTTGGTCTAATATTTTCTTTATAGACTTTTAATTCATTGCTCAACTTCTTTGATGGTTACAAGACGTATAAGCTCCCTTCTAACTAATGCTGTCTTTGTGTTTCAAAGGTTTTTACAGGTTGCGTATTTACCATTCCGCATTTGTTTTCTACTTTCTATTAGGAGGCTGCCTATCAGAATTAGACTATGAAGTCTGGGTCCAGGTGGGCACATAGAAATCCGTGTGCCACCATTTTCTATTGGTAATTCTGTTACCTTGAATGGGTGGTTTATACTATGCCGCTCTGGCGTCTTTGTCTACATGACAGGATAATAGTTCGATCTTACTGAGTTTTCTAAGTATTAAAAATATAAAAACCCTAAAGGTAGTTTTTGGGACAGTAGGTAATTAACAAGGGCTATCTGCTGTATTTACTGTTACTTATTCTTCTTTAACCTTCGAGTTGATATATGTTTCAAAATTTCTAAAAGCAGAGGGGTTCAGATAATTTTCGGTTAATTTTTCCTGTTATTGTCCCATAATACTGTGTAATTGCAGCCAGAGAATATTAGTTTATTGAAATTTGTTTGGGCCAAAGCTTTGGCCTATAATATCACTGATTTTACAAAAATATCCTACATAAACTTAAGACACTTGTATTCTTCAAAAATGAGTAATTACACCATCAGGAATGATTTCGCTCAGTTGTGTACTCTTGCTAATAATTTTGTCCCCGTAATCTAAAAGGATATAACTTCCTTGAAAACAGAGGAGTAATCTAATTAGGCTATCTTCTGCTTAGAATGACTCTGAGTGTTTTATATAGTTTTCATTTAATGGAATTTAGAATTTACAAAAAATTGTTGTGAAGAAGGCATGCAGCTTTCCCACACGTCCTTTGTATTACTCACTTTTCTTTGACTGGAACAAATTACCTGATAGCCACAACTTAAAGTTGGAGGGTTTTTTTGGCTCTCAGTGTCAGTGGTTGCACTCTGTGGTCAGACAGCTCCCAGCTAGAAAGAGCACGGCAAAGTGGCAGAGAAGGGCTGGTGAGTGCATGCCAGACAGGAAACAGAGAGAGGAGGAGGAGCAGTGCAGAGTACCCCCTTCCAAGTCATTCCTCCCAGTAACCTGACCCTCCTAAGGGGCTCCATCTCCAAACGTGAGACTTTTGGGGGACATTTTAGATCCAAACCATAAGGCCTAACACCTACTTTTCTGCCGTTGACAAGCGATGTTACAGTAGTACATTTGGCATGAATTTAGTGAATCGATATTGATGTTATTATTAACTCAAATCTAGGCCTTATTCAGAGTTAGTTTTTTACTGGATGCTCTCTCCCATCTGTTGTAGTTTGGGTATGAAATGTTCCCCAAAGGCTCATATGTTGGAGGTTTGGTCCTAGGGAAGCAGGGTGAGGATTTTGGAAGATATTTGGAACACGAGGACTCTACTATTGTCATTGAATTAATGTACTGACAGATTCTCAATTTTATGTCATTATTGTGAACTTGTGGTAACTTAGGAGGTGGAGCCTAGCTGAAGAGTAGATGATGGGCTTTGGGGGCCTCTATCCTATCCCTGGCCCCATTCCTCTTTCTTTCTTTCTCTCTGGCTCTGCCTCCAGAAGTCATGATGTGAGCTTTGTTCTGCCTTGTCCTTTGCCACGATGATATCCTGACTTATCACACATCCACAGCAAGAGCCAGCCAACTGTAGACTGAAACCTCTGAAACCTAAGGCAAAACAACCTTTTTCTCCATTAAATTCATGTTCCCAGGTATTTTGTCACAGTGATGGATAGCTGACTCATACAGTTATAGGACCCCGCACATTACATTTAGTCATCATGTCTCCCTGGGCTTCTCTTGGTGGTGAGACTTTTTGGTCTCCCCTTGTTTTGGATAACCATGAGAGTTTTGGTTCATTTTGTAGAATATATCTTTGGTGCTACTTGTTTTATATTTTTTTGATGATCAGACTAGGGTTTTGGTTTTTCAGGAAAATGATGGAAGCTGAGTGACATTCTCATCTCAGATCAAGAGTTCATATTGTAACATGACCTATCACCTGGCAAAATGATGTAAGTTACTGCAATTTTTATTTTAATAGAATGTCATTGTAATAATATGGTGATGTAACATCTAGAAAAGAATCCAGAGACCTTGGTTCTAGGCCCATTTCTACCACTAAATGACCAGGTAAGCTCTACCTGTTTATTTCTTCTGTGATCCTCAGGTTTTGGTTGTTTCTAAATTGCACATTATTATTTTAAAATATCACTGTCATGTGGAATGACACTTTGGAATGTCTTCTGAACAACATGTAGTTGTCAAGTTTTAAACTGCAGTCACCAGCCTAGAAGATGTCCTTAGTGACTAGGGTTAACCTATTGTAAGATATTGTGGAAACGGTGCTGTGTGA
This sequence comes from Ctenodactylus gundi, assembly GCA_004027205.1. NCBI lineage: Eukaryota > Metazoa > Chordata > Mammalia > Rodentia > Ctenodactylidae > Ctenodactylus > Ctenodactylus gundi. The sequence continues at coordinate 17,994 of PVKB01004703.1, forward strand.
CCTCTTAAGTTATATAATCAAAGACATTGTGTCTTTCATTTTGATGTCCTGGTTCATTCACTTAGGGAGACTCAGCTGTCATGTTGTGAATACTCCAGTAACTTCAAAAAAGCAGTATGTAATGAGAAACTGAGGCCTTCCAAAAATATCCAGTATCGAATTGCCTGTGGTTGAATGTACCATCTTGGAATGAGATCCTATGCCCCTGTCAAGTTGTGGACTATCAGAGTTACAAGTGCCATATTGCCATATTATCGATACTTTCATGGAAGACCCGATTCTTATCCACATAGCTAAACCATCTAGAATTCTTAAATACCAGTAACTGTGAAACAAGGGTTTATAAACCTTCATTTAACAAAGGGATTGCATCACAAACCTTTAAAACTGTTCCAGTGTCCTTGGAGTTGCAGATATGAGGAGGGCTGCTACCTTGCTTAGCTCCCAGATTCCTCCTGTACCTGTACCTAATTGCCTTTATCTGAGTTAATATATATTGAGAGTCTGTTTAGAATTTATTTTGAAGAACGGAATCTGCTGCCAAAAATAAAATTGAAAACACTGGCTTAGAGAAACACTACACTTGATAACCTCTATAGTTTCTTTTGTTCCTTACATTCTGTGATTCTCCTTATTATTTACATGAAAAAATAATGCTTATAAACCCATAGGCACTGTTTTCTACAGGGCTTACACCTCACGCCATGAAAAATGATTAAGGTTTGAAAAACAAAAGTTCACAGCATCCTGTTCACTGGTAAGTTTATCAGGAGCTGCCTTTCTTGTTTGTGAAGTCAAGCAGAGTTCAGACCAGAGATAAGTGCTATTTCTGCAGAGGAAAGAGCTTCACTCTGGGTACAGCTCCACCCTGGGCACTGCTTACAAGTTGCCTGAGCTTGCTTCTGTTGTCAGAATTGGACTATAATGATGATGGCATCAAAAGTATGGCAATGGCCGTCATGCTGAGTGCTGTGTGTAAGGCCTTGGGAGAAAGGTTTTATTTTCATCACCTCATGTAATAATCCCTATGGCCATATTACATAGGCATTTATAGGTTGAGGAGATGAAGGCTGAATAGGTTAAATAATCTTGCGGTGCATTAAATTTCCTGCTGTGGGAACCAAATTCCCAACATCCACAATTTAAAAGAGAAAATGGTTTATTTTGCTCACTGTATCGGAGGATTCAGTCCATAGTTAGCTAGCGCCAAAGGAGAAACATGACGGACAGGTGCAGCATAATAAAGCTCCTAATTCAATGCTGTCAGGCACTGGGGAAGGGAAAGAGCACCACAGGGAAAAAAGTGAGTGAAGGGCCAGATGGAGATCTCCAGGGCACAACTTCCTTCACCCACCTGGACATACCCAAACAAGTATGTTTTACAAAAACCCTAGACAGTCCCTATGCCATTCAAGTTGATGATCCAGCGTAACTGTCACAGCCAGAATTAGAACTGCCATAGTTAGTCATGAATTAGAAAGAAACAGAGCTCCAGTTTAAAGTCTATAACAACACGGCACTTGGCCATGATGTGAAAATTATATGGGCCAGTGGCAGGATTGAGCACATGCTCTCTGGGTCTAAAATATATTGATTTCGCAGTAAACGATATTTATAGTCACTATAGGAAAGGCTCTTCAGTCATTCACTGACATAGGGAGTTTACCACGGTTCTAGGTAGTATTCTAGAAACTACCAAAGGCTGAGAAAACCCCAGTGCTCTTTCAGGTTATTCTGGGACATTGGGCTGGAAGAAGACCTGAGAAGACAACTTCCTTCACTGTTCTATAGCCAACCTCCCGGTGGGAAGAAAAGGAAAGTTCCTTCTAGAGCCCCCAAAGACTAAGATATGACCTCGGAGCCCAGCTAGAAAATACCTTCAGGGGAAAGAGGTGGTGTGAGCTACAGGGCTGGATCCTAGGGGATCATGAATCTCCAAAGACAGCTTCTATAGGAAAACCTTCCTGGGTAAGGCCCAACATCAATTAAGCATGTCCTCCTGGTTGGGCACCATCTCAGGGGATCAGCAATGAGCACCCCAATTAGCCAACATGGGCTTCTCCCATGAAGTGTGGCAGACATGGAACTAAGTTTGTGGAATTTTATCAAAACAAAGGATAAAATGCTGAGAGATCATGCAAACTGAAATCAATCAAGTTCATGTTAGCATTGTTTAAGATATTTTCCAATGCAGATCTTACTTGTCTATGTGATTTAGGAAAATCCAGTTGCATTTTTCCACTGGTCTTGTTAATTTGTTACAATAATTCTACTTTTTTTTCCCCCTGTAATGTTGTTTAGGCGAATTCCCAACTGCTTCATGAATGGATTTTGTACCCGACCGTACAGAGGCAAAGCACCTCAAAGATCAGAGCAGTCTATATCTTTCATTACCTTAGCCCCAGAAGGTCATATTGATCCTCACAGGAAGTCTACCAACATCCTAAGGTTAGGCTGGAACCTGCCGAGGAAGGTATGGGAATTTTATTTCCACAAAGAAAGGAAAGAGGCTCTCCATTAGCAAAGCAGCACCACACTACCTATGGAGCTTCCTAAGAATGTCCATTTCCTTCTGGGATGAATTGTTAGTAGAACGATGCTGATCCTACTAGCCTCAGAGATCAATCTGCTCCTCCCAACACTCCACTTTTCCAAGACCAGCAATCAGTGGGTTCTTACGTGAGCTCTCCACTGACGGCCAACATACTCCTACTGAGCTTAAAAATGCAGGACCAACAGTACTCAGTCCTTTGTGACAGGTGTCCTCACAGCTGGCAAGGCTTACTCCAAGGGACAGTCCTGAGCCTTTGACATTCTCTGCTACAAAGCAGGAGGGAACTTTGCACAAGCTTTCCTTCATTTCATTTATACCGTGGAGCTGACCTCTAAATTTTCTACAGGAGTCTATTTTAAGCAGGGATCTGGAAGACATATCACTAACACAAAAACCCTTAACTAGGGCTGAAGGTGTAATTCAATGCTAGAGCACTTGCGTAGCATGTATAACTCTGGATTTGGTTACTAAAAACTAAAAACAACAACAAAAAAAAAAAAACCAACAACAACAACAAAAACCCAAAACCTTATTACCTTATTGGTAATTGCTTCTAAGTTGTTCTAATTATTTTTTAAAGCCAATTCTCTAACTACCTGGAGAAATAGGAGTTGGGATTAGTCAGTTGATGTGATATACCTGTTACAGGGTCTACTCTTGTTATAGGGTGACTTAAGTTAGACTCGGAATAAGGTGAATTTCCTGCTACACTGTACCACTGCAATAGGCAGATACTAGGTGAGGGGCTTAGACCCAAGGCTGCCAGATGAGGAAGGGCAGCCCAACCAGGTGACGCTACCTGCTCAAGCCCTTGGCTCTCTTTTCCTAGGTGAAGACTAGCACTTACTATTGCCTAATTAACGTCTCGGTGGTGGTGGTGGTGGTGGTGGGGGGGGGAGGGACATGTTAATGCCAATAACCTACAAAGCAATTAATGTGACTTGATTACTGGGATTTATAATCATCTAGTAGACAAGAAATCTTTCTAAAATTTCAGGTTAACACTGTATATTCCAGCCCATCCATTTCTCGGCCTTTGCTAATTTCATCTTGGATGAAGAGACACTAGTAAGTAACAGCGTAAGACCTCCAGCCTTTACTCTTGTAACCTTATTTGGAGTATTCATCCTTGTCCAACTGGGCCTAATTTGCTTTTGTTTCTTCTTCCCTATTTTCCAAGATAATTGGCTTTATAAAACCAGTTCCTCACAGGTACAGCTGTTTGGAATAAACATTGACTTTGGCCTTCCCAGGTAGGAGAACCAACCAGGTAATTTGTTTAAAAAAAAAAAAAAAAAACCTAGTGTATGGGCAGATTTGGACCTAGAACTGTTTCTCAGCCCTTGCTGCATTTGAGCATCCCCTGGCGAGCTCATGAGGGTGCTGTCCTTGGCCACACCAGCTGATCTGCTCAGTGTCTCTGGGGAAGGTTCTAACATCACCAGCTTGTAAAGCTCTCCCAGGTGATGGAGCGGGCAGCCAGTGCTCTAAGTGGTAAAGCACTAGGGCGAGGAGTCCCTACTGTATGGAAAGAAGCCATGCCCCAGTCCCATGACAAAGGTTTGCTGCCTAGTCTGGGCAGCCAGGGAGTGAAGGCTGGCAGTGGGAAGAAGGTGGTTTACTGTTTCAAGACCAAGAATGAAATGGAGTAACACCAAATTCACAAAAGCACTTTTTATTGGAGGCAAAGAGAAGCGTGGCTAAAAGGGTTACAGTTGTAAGCAGTCAAAATTGGCTGTTGTGCCACTATTCTGACTTTGTAGATCTTGCTTCTCTTTGGTCAGAAAGGGGAACTTAGGTTGTACTTTCCCAGACAGGAAAAAAAAAAAGGCAAAAATGAAGACTGGAATAAACACCTCTTCTAAGGATACTGCGCTTCACATCTGACATCAGGCTAACAAACCCCAGTGCTGTGTGTGCAGGTTGCTGAGCACTGCCAAGAAACAGAGGCCACACTACACTTGCAAGAACAAATGAGATCAGGGGCAAGTGACTTGGGGAAGAGCCGGCACCCTCAGCTTCAAAACTCTGCATGGAAAGGGTAATCCTTGTGAGCAGCACAGCTGGCAAGGGAAAAAAGAACATATGTGATGTTAGAAAAAGAGGTCTGTAACAATTTCTTAATACCAACACACATACGTGGCTAGATGACTATGGGTGAAAACAGGCTCAGAGGCAAATTCTTGATCTAGTTTTGAGCCTTCAGATCATGGGTCTGCAGACGGGAGCATCAGCTCAGCTGCCTGGTGCCTCTACCACAGCTGTCATGAAGCACAGCATGCGTGAGGGACAGAGCCCTCCCTGTGTGCCAGCCCTGGGTATTGGGCAGGCAGGATGGCAGGCCCCCACCCAATCCGTCTCCTAGTAGCAACTCAGTCTAGCCAGGACCAACATACAGCCACTTATTGTCTTAAATAGTAAGATAAAAAGAACAAAGGAACAGTAATACGAAGGAGGGGCCAAAAGGTTGTGAGAGACCGAAGCCGCAGGTAGGTGAACAGCACCTGCTCCCAGGACACGGAAGGGTGGGAAGGAGCACAGTGAGCCTGAGGCAATGGCTGGGGGTCTGTTAAGGATACAGCTGTCACAGTAAGTAAGGCATGACGTGGGAGGGGGTGGGTGCAGGCATGTTGCCAAGGGACATTCATCTGGCCAGGCAGTGCTGTGAAACAAATGGCATGAACACTGGAAATACTGGCCAGGCAGGGCATGAGTGGCCTGGAGTTGAACCCAGTATGGAGGATGTAACTCTAAACACTTACGAAATCAACGGCCTGTCTTGTTTTGCCTATGTAAGGCCCAGGACATTGTCTTGAGCAACGAGGTACAGTGTAGCCACGTATGCCCATCAGAGGTCTACAGTCAGAAATAGCTTCCTGGGAGACCCGGGAATGTTACCTCCAGCCTTTTCCTCCCCACACCCACCATCACCCCCATATCCCTAGTGCATGTGGTAACTGGGAAACCGTTAGAAAAGCCCTGCGGGTGAGTGGGAATTGTCAGCACGTGAAGAGGCACATCAGAAAAGCTGGGGCAGTCGGCCCCGGGAACTTCAGCATACCAGGCCTGCAGTGCACGTGCCAAGGGAGGACAGGGCAGGCATGCAGGCTCTGAAGAGAGCAAGGAGGCAGGACAGCCACTGCATGGCGTCTTTCTCACTCGCTCACTCTTAAAGTGATTTTCAGTTTACAGGGACACCAGAGAGGGCCTGGCTGTGTGTGTGGCCTAATGTGACAGTCTGCGATGAACATGGCCTGGTCATGCTCTGTCATGGGAGTTACTGTCCAAGACTGCCATGCGGTGGACACCCGCTGGAGCTGGTGGCTCTAGGTGGCACGGTGCGATTCTGAACCGCACAGGCAGTGAAAAGGCTGCAAGAGAAACAAACTGGCCCAGCTCATGCTACAGGGGAAAGAACTAGAAGAGGCCAAAGAGGAACATCTCAGACAGGAACAAGGTCAGTGAGAAGGTAAAAGTTGCTCTCTCCATCACTAAATGAGAAGCTGCTTTTTAAAAGCAGAGCTTTGCATTTTATTTTGTCTTGAACGAGAGAAAAAGAAAAATCACCCTACTAGTGAGCTGCAAAGTCCAACCCCACTGTAGAGAAAATACGAGGAAACAGGGAAAGCATAGCTTGGGGTAGAGACTTGAGTGGTTTCTTCAGGGCCAGAAGGCTTTTTACTGCCAGCGCTGGGACTATGTTGAGCCCAGCCCCAGGTCTTACTACTAAGTCCTTTCTATTAGATCATTTATGTAGAGTCAAAGAACAATTCTTTCAAGAAATGGAGCAAGGGTACCTGGGGTCGTCTAGGTTCAGAAGAGCCACTAAGATCTGGAAACTAATGTCCCATATGTGAGAGTGCCCTTGGTCAGGAGGAAGAGACACGTACAGCAGATGTCTCTGTGTTTCCTCCGTGGCTTCGAATAGCTTAGGAGACAACTGGTATAGGTGCAGGAATTTGAGAAGCAAGGCAAGGCACAATAAATAAAATTAAAAAGAAAATAAGGCAACTGTGTTGAAACCTAGTAACTAAGGCCCCCAGGGACAGCTCCTGTTCTGGAAGTTGGTTACCACACCAGGGCTCACTCACCTCACCAAGGCACAGACCCTCCAGTTCCTGTTGTAGCTCAATAAGGTCGCCATGTCCTCGCTGCTCAGCTCAAAGTCAAAGACCTTAAACAAACAAAATATAATAAGCTCTGCAGTAAAAATCAAAGGCAGAATATCGTACAGAACCCGGATAAGATCGCTTCCATTGGCTTGAATGGGAAGAACCGTTAGGAGAACTGAACTTAGAGAAAGGTAATTACATTACTCATCCGAGAATGTACAGGTTGTGACCAGGTATAAAACAGTCCTTCTCTTACAGAGCTTCCACACAGAATGACCTTTCATTATACTTCGTTTCTTTTCACACTACTGAGAGCTTCAAACACCAGGAAGACTATAATGAGTAAGGTAAGTCTTTTCCATTCATCATGAAGAGAGGACAGCTGCAGTATTAGGGGTAATTCATTAATCATGTACTATATACGACACAGAACACAGCTATTGGGAACCCAGAGGCACGACGACAAATGGATTCCAGAAGGGGCACTGAAAGACATGGCCAGAGAGGACATAGCATTTGAGACGGCAGAAAAAGACAAGTACGGTTTTCACAGAATTAAAACAGTTGATGGAAAGAATCTTGTATGAAGGCAACAGATAGGCTACAGAAGGGCTGACAGGCAGGTGGACACGCCCGTGGTCCCGCTGCAGTGCTGGGACAGAGACTCAGGGCTCAGGATGGCCTCGGCTTCAGATGATCACAGGCAGACAAAATGAGTCAGCTCTGTGACCTCAACTGTGGAAAGATGTGCAGAGGACATACAGTACAAGGCAAAATTAAAAATAATTACTTTGAGATCAGTGGTTTTTCATATCCTTAAAAAATACGAAATAAAGGATTCATCTTTATGTAGTATACCGATGCTTTACCTTGAAGAATTAAAACTACACATAGGAAAACTGACTCCTCTATGCAGTAATAAACTCAATAATAAGCTCCCTTCTCCCAGGGTTCACTACTACTTCAGTCTCCTATAACACATGTGGCATGGTTGTTTGTGGCCACAGCACCTTGCCACCAGAAGAGGGCAAAATGGGGTGCCTGCTGCAGGTCCAAGGCCACCCTGAAGTTGTGCAGAGGCTGGCTGCCAGAGTCCATGATCACGGTCATGCCAGGCGCCTAGGAGCCCACAAAGGTGGAGAGTGTGGGTAGAGCTGCTCTACTCAGGAGGACAGAGGCTCGCCCGCCCCCAGGACCACTGGGAGTAGCTCTTCTCCGGCTGGGCCCTCAGAGAGGCAAGATGGGGCCGGGAGGTGACAGCGCACACCTGGGGCCTACGCTAGTCCTCCCCACCCTAGTGCCCTGACATAAGCCTATGCTCTACTCCCTGACCACACTGGCTCTTTGCAGAGCTGGGAGTGACGCCAAGTGACCACGAGAGGCCTTTATAGTCAATGAACTTGTCATCTGCACAGTACCATATTCACTATGGTACCAAGCACTGCAAGGTGTTCAGTGGAACAAATAAATTTTTCACAACCACCCTCAAAATTGGTACTGTTTAACTTGCCCAAGGGCAAACAACTGGTAACTAATGCAGCTCTATATAACACAAACCCATGCAATGTGCCCCCAAACTGTGACATTTTCTCAGGGCAAACGCTTGGGGTCCTTGCAGAGTCTCAGCAAAAGTGTTGTTGGTGGGAGTGTGTTCAGTAAAAGGACTTAGCCCACAAGGGGTCTTGCGTTCACGGTGTGCTTACCACAGCTTACTGAGGGCAGCCTGCTCTGCTGAGACATGATGAGGTGGTGGCAGGAGGCCCCACGGGTAACCACGGACAGGATTAAGAACCCTGTGCAGGTTTACTTTCAGCTCTTACTCTAACTCTACTGAGGAAAGACAGGTTGACCAGCCAGAATCTTACCTGAAAGTTCTCAGCAATGCGAGCCGGTGTCACAGACTTGGGGATCACTACCACATTCCTCTGAATGGGGAATCGAATCAATACCTGTGGAACCAGAGAGGCACTGGGTATATACACATGCCAGGCTCTTCTGTATCATTTCTGTTTATCACACACACATAACCTGAAAGAGATACTGGGTCAGACACACTGACAGAGGGTCCCATTCAGTTCAGATCTCACTGGAGTCCTGCTCTTGGTCTTCATGCATACTACAAGGCCAGAGAGACCACTCACTGCCTAGGATGTTCACTACCTCTTGGGACAAAGAGAACATTACCCATGCAGTTGATACTGGTAGAAATAGGAGATTCCACGTGAGTGACTAAATGCTTTGGTGACTCTTGGGCAATCCATAAAGGCAGTGGGAAGAGGTACTACTGTTACAAGATGGCACAGCAGAGTCTTCTAAAGTCTGAGGCTATGCTCTTCGTATAACGTACTCCAGGACTCCCAAACACACCTTTAGGGCTTGATTGGCTCAGTCCCTCCTACTTCTTGGTAATAGGACAGCCAAGAGTACAGGGAGTTGGGGAGTGGTCCCCAGTGCCGAGAAATTGCCATACCTGAGCTGTAGTTTTTTTGTACTTGTCTGCAATTGCCTTAATCCTGGGATCTTCCAGGATAGAAGGGTCTTCAGGCTTGGCCCTGAAACAGCAAGAGAGTTGAGATCAACAACCATCATTATACCATGAACGGCAGCCAGTGACCCTAGTCCTACCCACCGACTGCAGGATGACTGGTCAGTGTCCTGATCTGAAGCTAGGTCATGTACTACCAACCAACCCTTTGGGAAAAAAGCTGGCACCTTGCTGCTGGAACACGACCCTCCCAGGAAACCCTACAGGCCCTGGGAGAGGTATGCCGACCAGGCCGGAGCATTCCACTTGACATTTCACTTTTTAGTCACCTCTAGTCTTTACCTTGTAAAAGAGCACATGACCCCATGGAAAGCTCACCAGGGCCTGTCAGGAGAGCCAAGGGGGCTGTAAGCAGTCACCACAATGCCTTTGGATTGGCAGTACTGGATCAGCTTCTCCTGAGTTAGGTATGGGTGGCATTCGATCTGTAAATGCAAACAGGAGGGCTGATAGTGGTGCTGTGGGCACAGAAAGTGATCTTGATGCTTAACCCTTTCCCTCCCTACTACACAGAAAATCTCCTACTTTCCAGAGAAAGCATAAAAACTTTCCGCATTTCCAAGCTAATGGCTTTGACATTAAGAGCAATAATTCTGTTACCGGTGTTCCATGGTCATAGGCCCTGAAGCCTTTCTTTGGCCCTAGCCATTAATCAACTGTCAAGTCTGAGGATGTCATTGGTTGCTCCTTGGTCAGACTCTAGAACTCAGTAGCAAATCAGTCAGACTCCACATAATCACAGTCCAGGCTCAAACCTTTTCTCTCCCCTGCATGCTGCAACTTCCAGATGTATCCATCTTGATAAATGACAACTCAGGGCTCTGCCAAAGCCCAGAAGCTAACTCTTAGCTCCCTAGTGGGTGACCTAACTGCCAGGATCAGACAGTCAAACAGGATGCCATCAACCCCAGCTTCCTTTGAGGACATTTACCTGGTTAACTGCTGGCTTATACTTTAAGCCAGGTTTGCTTAAGATCCTCTCAATTTGCAGATGGTTAAAGTTGGAGATGCCAATTGCTCTCACCAGCCCTTCATCCACTAGTTCTTCCATGGCCTAGAAAGAAAGGTGCGTGTTTGGTACCAAAATGAACCCAGAAAGGACCAAAAATGTCTTCTGTACCAGGCAGTTTAACAGCTCCTGCACTTGGTATTTTCAGCCAGATAACTGGACCTTTCAGAAGCCAAGACATGATAAGCTGAAAGCCTGGCTGGCTTTCCTGAGACAAGAACAGAGTGACAGAATAAGAAACACAATGAAAAAACCCTCCGTACTGTTTACTTATGCCTCACATACTTCAGAACAGGAAACCAGCAATGAAGGATAAAGTCTCTGTAGGAGCTATTTTACCGTCCAGGTGTCCACAAAATCAGTATTACTGGGAATCACGTTGCCTGTAGCATCCAATGGGAAATAGTCATCCCCGTGCTGTCATTAAAACAGGAAAAAAAAACACACACAAAATAATCAGTAACAGCCTTTCTCAGACTTGTTGGGAAGCTCTGGCTAATACTGTAGACAGAGGCACATCTGGCAGCCAATATGAAAAAACAGGCAGATGACCTCTGATGGCCAGGTACTTCTTCAAGAAGACTGGACTCATGGGGCCCAAATTCTGGCTGACTCCTTGGTCTGTAAAAACTCATGTCAAGCCTCACTGTTTTATCATGAAAAATTAAGGGTGGAAGTCAAGTCCTTGCAGGCCCTGTTCCACTATAGTCCAATAAAATAGAGCTACAGAATAAAACTATCATTTTTTTCAACCTGGCTAAGCAGAAAACCAAGCCAAGTGTTAGAAAGAAGGCAAAAGATGTAATGATTCTACAATTCTGTATGCACCAAGAGCCAGGCTGCAAACATGTTTATACAGGATGGAGTATGTGTATGGAACATAGGTACAAACACATGGAAGATATGAGTACATGTGTGCACATTCCTGGAAGTTAGGAGGGTGAAGGTTGATTTACATCTATGGCTGTGTGCGAGAGACAACAGCACCCATGTTTGCTGACAAAGTTTTAACTTCTAAACCAAATAAAAGGAAGTGTTCCCCAAGCCGTGAAGTGTGTATCTGTGGTTCAGCCTGAGATTGTGGTTTCCAAAACACTCCACACGGTAACACTGCTGCTGGTGTACAGCCACTCTCTAAGCAGCAATACAGAAAGGTGTCCATCACACACAAGGGCGCTAATAAGAGAGCCTGAAACACGCCACAGGACTGCACTTGGGCTACAGTGATGTGGTCTGAGCCTCAAGCCCCATACCTTGAAACCTGTTGGCCAGTGAATAAGGTAGAGGTCCAGGTAATCCAGCTGCAGGTCGGCTAGTGTCTTCTTGCAGGCTCCTTTCACCATGCTCTTGTCATGGAATGTGCACCACAGCTGAAATCAGCAATCAGGCCTCACTGCCGGGCCGACGCTGCCCCCTGGCTGGTAGCTACACAGCTCCAGGACAGAGGACTCACTTCCCTTTCCCTCTAACCCAGTCATTTCACTGTAATGCTATGAGTAGTTTGAGAAAATTTCCAGTTCATTCTCTGGATCTTGTCTCTCCCAAGGAAGGGTGGATGATTAGGTCCAGGAAACCTCCCAAGTACCAAACAAAAGGCATAAAACAAATGAGCAGTCCACCAGCTAGCCCTAGGTGCTCAATATGAGTTCAAGAAGATTTTCCTACAAGGCTGGTATAGGTGGTACCAGCCTCACCTTCCCATCCCAGGTCCACTGTGTCTCAAGAGCCTCCAGGTCAAAAACAGTGGCCAGCAGTAGAGATCCAGTCTACAGATGGAAACCAAGTTTTGTCCTTAAAAGTAAATTGCTGGATAGGGAGAAGCAACCCATCACCTCTGCCTCTTGAGTATAAGACCTTAACTTAGAAGCTCCAACTTAATTCCACAGTCAATGACTTTCAATAGAGAGATATATGTAGACAAGCTATGGGGCTCTCTGTGAGCTACAGTAACCAGGCCTGGAAGAATTCTCTACAAGGGATAATTGTCCTTGTGTTGAAAGTGTGGCCCTGGCTCCTCAACTGATCTCTATCACTAAGTGTGATGGGGAACTTGTAGGCACCCTCTTGTGAGGTGACATCTAAGATGGCGCCTGCCGGAAACCCTGGGGGCAGCCACCTCAGGTGTTCACTAAGGAAGATGATCCGGCCAAGCCGTTTCCGCCCTGGTGGACCACACATGATCCCAATACTATTGCTACAAGCGCCCAGCGCCTTCCTGCATGGACATCTCGCTGATTGGCTTGACACCCGCTTATGTAGACACCACGTCAGATCGCCTGCTCTCCCCTCCTTGCCACGTTCTCCCTCTACCCTATATAAGCTTCTGTACTTCCTGAATAAAGTGAGTTCCTGCTTCGACAGACTCCCGGGTGGGTCTGGTACTCTTGGGATAAGGGGACCCCACCACATGCTCACCTTTCCTCTCCCCCACACCCTCTGGGAGAGTTACCTTGCTGACAATGAAGAGCTCCTGGCGCTTCACCACCTGCTCCTTGAACTTCTCCTGAAGAGCCACTCCCACCTCCTTCTCATTCTGGTACACATGGGCACAATCAATGTGACGGTACCCGAGGTCAATTGCTACCTTCACAGCCTCGGTCACTTGGCCGGGAGGTGACTAAAAAAAAAAAAAAAAGAATAAATAAAAAGTCACAGGTTAAAAACAAAATGGGCAGTCTGTAAAAACCCTTTTTTTAAAAAAGATGTCCCGGGATATTGTCATAAGTTAATACTACAGGGCTGGGAGCGCAGCTCAGCAGTTAAAGTGCTAGCAAAAGCAAAGCCCATCATTCAGTTTCCTAGGAGCATACATGCTGGTTGTGGTGGCCTCATTCCTGCAAACCCAGCACTCAGGAGGCTGAGGGGGAGGACTGCTGTGAGTTCAAGGCCAGCCTGAGCTACATAGTGAGTTCAGGACCAGCCTGGACAAGAGATGAGACCCTGTCTAAAACAAACAAAAAAAACTCCACCCCACTACTAATGTTGAGTCTAAAAACTATGAGTTAATTGTCAGTATTTGCGAATCTGCTGAAAGAAGCAGACACTGAACAAGTGGCCCCTCGGAGACATTAGCAGACAGAAATAGAGGAAAGGAGGAGTAGATGGGAACACAGACAATCACCATCGCTTGTGGTCAACACTGCAAAACCATCTGAATGGTCACCATAGGTGTAGGAAGTCTGATTGCTGAGCGGGGTAGAAGGTCTGCAGAGCTGGCGAGTTTCACCAATACCCAGACAGACTGTGCCAGACCCGACCCCACCTCCTCGCTGCTCCTGCTCGGATCAGAAAGCTGAATAAGAAAAATGTGTGCAACCGACTGTTGAATGAACAGAGCACATTCCTTTGGAGAGCTGGGGTAGAAACAAAGGAAAAGAAAAACTTCCCAGGGCCATCAGCAGCTGCCTACATCTGTTGTTTTGACAGGAGCTCGTGTGAACAGTCTGGGCGAAGAAGCCAGACTAACGGAACAGGGCCGTTATCAGAGCCTGTTAGCAGTTGAGCTCTCTTCCCACCACAAAGGTGTGGGAACTGCATGCTCAGTGACCATGATAATCTTAGGTGTGAATTATGAGAAGGCCTTCAGACAATCCGGCAATTTTCTTGGAAGACTCAAGTAGCACCTGCAGCCTTCCCTAGCCTTTGTGGTTGAGGGAAAATCACAGCATAACTTGAAGTCAAGAATCCTCTACTACAGGGTTTCTGTGGTCCATCCAACCCAGTCATAGCTGATGGAGGCTGCAGAGCAGAGCAAAACCCTGTCCAAGAAAGAGCACTAGGGTGCCAGGAGGCAGTGGACTGGAGTTACTACCTCCCCAGCATGTGCTGATTTTGCATGCCCTGGGGTGGCCTATGCAGAACCTAGCAAAACCCAGCCCTGAAGAGAAGGTGGGCACAGGCCCAGGTCTGGACTAGCCAAAGCCCCATTTGCCACAGCAATTGCTGCAGGGTCAGGAAGACAACCCAACTCAAGCAGGGTTCCAACTTGTGATTCTCCTGCCTCAGCCGCCAAGAGTGCTGGGATTAAAGGCCTGCACCCCTTAGTGACATCATTTACATCCCTGACTCTAAACACCTACAGCCAGCATTAGTCACTTAGAATGTCAAGGAATCCCTATCCCAAATACACATTTTTTTCCCCTTATTTTCTGCCTAAGTTGATTTCCCATCCTGTGGAACCAGAGTACAGACTAGAATGATCAAGGTGCCCAGACAACTTGAACAAAACTAAAAATGTTGCCGTTTTTATAAAAAGGCAGATGGAAAAGAGAGGTCATGAAGAAGCTACATCCTTCAGCACAAAGGGGAACCTTGGTGCTACACAAACAAGGGCTTGTTTATAAGTAAGTTGCTTTGTATAAATAAGTCTTAAACTTTGCCACACTCAACAGCCTTTTCCAGGGGAAGAACCAGAGAAAATCCAGAGAATGATTACCATGAGCCACTACCCAGTCAGCAGAAGTGCATTCTTCATTGTTTGATGCTGAGAAACTGACCTCACTTGGCTTCTATGGTCCAAATGCATTGCACAGCCCAGTGACATAAATAGCAATTCCAAATGGTAAAGGTTGACGACTGAAGAATGATCTTTTGCATGGTCTTATTATAATAAAAAGTCAACCTAGCTAATATTTTACACTAGAGCTCATAGCCAGTATTGGCAACAGCATAAACTAGTAAGATGGAGACTTTCTCTGTTCTACTGCAGTGATTCTGTCCTAAATTCTAAGATACTAACATTTCTCCTCTCCAAGATGTGGGTGGACCAGAGCAGGCCCTGTATGAGAAGGATGTATTTAAATATCTCTGATCTTGAAGGTGGAAAGTGGGACGACTACAGGGAGAATGGGCATGGGAATAGTAAACAGAGTCCCTGTGCTAGCTAAGGCTCACAGCACCGTTCCTCCATCCCGCAATCTCCAATCTCCAACTTTCAAAACTGGAGAAAAGGGCAGAAAGTCTTTCTTGGAACGTTTTCTTCTAATTCACACATTCCTAAAGGGGATGCTATGCCATCAAAGAGGCAACAATTGGTCTTAAAAGGCAAAAACAGAATAGCACCCCCCACAACCTAGGTTACAGAATGACTTGTGATCCTCTGAAGAGCTACAGGACATAAACACACAAATGGATGTACAGTATTAGGTATGGCATATTTCTTTGTGGGACATTTACGGGAAATGTCTCAAAAACTTCCTGAGAAGGAGGGATGAGGCAATAACGGGAAAAAGACTGAGAACACAGTTGTACCTCGGAAGGTTCCTACACCGTGGCTGAAAGTTCCAACGACCAACCACACACTACCAGTAATTTTCAACTAGGTCAAGGAGCATCATCAGTAACAGGACACTAGCACAGACAGGAGGTCAGCTCTGTCTTAAAGGCTTCGTGGCAATACAATACTATGGCCTTATTTACTGTCCAGTGGAGAAGGCAATCCTGCCAGAAGGAAACCTGGTCTCAGCCACGTGGCATCTAGGACTGAGGGTCTATCACTCGCCTGAAATCCTCACCTCTGAGAAGACCTTCAACAGCAGACTGGAGACTACTTGAGCCTTGCTGCCAGCCTGCAGGGCACAACAGTGCCCATGACATAGAAAGACGCGTGACCTGTATCTATCTACAGCCACCTGCAGTTGTCACAAAGACAAGCAAATGGCTGCATCTTTTGTTGAGCATCTGTGAAGAACAGGTACATATATGCAAAGGAAACGTATTAAGTCATTAAAAATAAAAAGAATCCACTCCAAGGCCATATTTAGACGGTTTATCTTACCTCTTCCCACTCTGCTCTCTCTCTCTCTGATTCTATGCCAGTGTCCTCTCATCCCAGAGATACAGGCAGACATCTTCCATACATAATTATCTCTAAAGTTATTTTACTTCCTTACATGAATATAACACATAACTTTTGGATACCTGGTATCTATCCAGCACTGAGAGAAGTACTAGAAACAGCAGTGACACAGATGTTAACCTACTTCTCTGCCAGAACAAACGACTGAAACATGTATTTTATAATGTTATTATAACCAAATACACAATTTTGAGAAGCTGCTGGGTGCTCAAGCAATAGATGTGATGTGTCCTCCCAGTTTTTTTTTTTTTTTTTTTGAGATAGGATCTCACTATATAGTTCAGGTGGGACTTGAACTCATTAAGCAGCCCAGAATGACCTTGAACTGGCAATCCTCCTACTCAGCCTTGTAAGTGCTGTGATTGTAAGGTATGTGCCAGCATCCCTGCCTCTGAAACCTCAGAAATGTTTGCTCCTTTTTATCCTTTATTAATAATCTCCAACTGATGGATCATGAAATTAGTTTCTAAAAGTGTGACCGTAATTTTTGGAAAACTGTAATAACGAAGGTATCAGCATGCATCCCACACAGCAAGCTTATGTACTACCTGAAACTTCCCACGCAGTTACACGTGCACATCTGTGGGCTGCACTTGCCATACCCAAGAAAAAGAGCACCACAGGTGGATCTGAACTTAGTATCATGGCCGTAATTCAGTTACACCCTCAGAATCACACTGTACGAGTTATGTGCTCTGATAATTCTGACCAAGAAACACTTCCTGTGCAAGACGAATCTGTCCGTTCTTATCCTTACCGAGTTTCAACAGCAAGTTTTAAGGGAGGGGTAACCCCCACCCCCGTCCTATTTCAAACTACCCTTTCTAATTTCTTCTTTCCTCGTCTACGTATACTTTATGTCCAGGCCAAGTTCAAGATTCCGCTCAGAAAAAAACCGAGGTCACAGCAGCAGAACGAATGCCCGACGCTAACTTACACGCGCCTTACCAGGACTGGGTTTTGCCTCCTCTCCCAAAACAACACCGGTGTTCCTTGTTTTTGGGTAATTAGGTTACTATTCTTCCTCTTAAAAGCTGTTTTCCTGCCATATAATCACGTTTCCCAAATCGCCCGACTGGCATTTTTATCTGGCTGCGTGGTGCTGAGGATTCCCAGGGGGCGTTCGCCCCGGCACTCGCCAGGTTATCACCGAGCTGCATCCGGCAAGGACGCGCCCGGGTTCCCCGCGGAGTCACCCCCAAAAGGAGAGAGCCGACGCCGGCCGCAGAGCTCAGCGCTGCGGCCCAGGGGAAAGAGAAGCAGGCGGATCCACGTAAACTCGCGCCACCTGATTCAATTATCCGCAGGCTCGGCCCGTGAGGCCGGATCCTGGGAGAGTACCACCTGGTAATGATCTACGCGGGCGTGCGGGCACGCGCAGCCCGCGGCTCCGGGGCCGCCGCTCTCCGCCCGTCTGCGCAGCGGCGCGGCCGTCCCGGGCCGGCGCGGCGGGGTCCCGGAAGCGCTGAGCGCGCGGCGCGGCGGACGCCCCGTGCTCGCGGGCGGCTCCTCCGCGCAGCGCTGGGCCGGGGCTCGCCGCGCCCCCGTCGGGCGCCCGCCGGCTCCCCCGGGCCCCGGCCCGCCGCGCCGCGCCGCCGGCGTCACTCCGTCCCGCCACGCCCCAGGCCGCGCGGGGCACGCAGCGGCTGCGCCCCGAGCCGCGCCTACCTTCCACGTGCCCAGCCCCACGATGGGCATCTTGGCACCGGTGTAGAGCTCGATATGAGTAGCCATGGCTGCCGCGCACTGGAGACCCCGACCGTCCGCTGTCCGGCGTCGGCGCCGGCGCGCGCCTTTAAATAGCCCCTGTTGGGTTGCAGAGAGGGCGTCTCCGATTGGCGCGCCGCTCTGCGAAGGCGCGTTCTGATTGGCCGCCGCCGTCACCCGGAGGGTCGGCGGAGATGCTTCCCCCGCTACGTCCTAGTGGAACGGAATTCCTTTCCGCTCCCACTGAGCGCCTACTCTCCACGTGGCAGAAGAGCCTTTACCGGCAGTTTTTTAGGAGAGGGAAAGCAATTGCGCTAGCCAAAGTAACACGTGTTGTGTAAAGAGTTAGGAAGAGAGTGTGTAGTTCATTTAAAAGCCCGGAAGAACACGTTTCTGTATCCTGTGATCTCAGTATGATGCTCTTTGGAAGATTGACAAGTGCCCTGACCTTAATCTGTATAAAATATTTTGGTTTACAGGTATGGTTCAGTGCACTATTTTTAGATGAAGGTTCATATCAGAAAAATAGCTTGTGCTCGTTTTGCAGAACATCTTTATGAAATGTGGATTTGCCCGCTCTATATGCGGCCTCCTAGAGAGATCTTTGCGCCCCACCCAAAAAGCAATCCTGGTCTGTGCAACTGGATGTGGTTCAGCAAGTTCTGTTAGAAAAGCCCGCAATTCTTGAGGTCAGGAAGCCCTGATAAGCTTGTTCCAGAGCACACAGAAGGCACCGATAATAAGACTTTCCATTCAGAATCAGTACAGTTACTCAGCCAAACTCTCTAGAAGAAAACTGAACAGACAGAAACCGACAAAAGAAGAGTTATCTGTAATATTGTAGCCTCAAGTATTCCAAGTTAGGAGGTACTAAATAATAAGCTGACAGCTGTAGTTGGCAAGTAGGCAAACACATTATTTTTCTAAGATAGTCAAAGGACGTTGCTCTAAGAAACCCTAAGACATTTTGATTTCTCTCCATCATGCTCTACCTTAGCCAACCTACTCTTTCTGCTCTGTTATCCTCTAATCTTTCCTCTAATGATGCAAGATTGGGACCTACATTTGCCCAGTAGTGACTCAGAAAGCAGATGTCTCTGAACTCCTTTCTGGTGATTTTCCATTTGGTGGCTTCTTTAACAGTGCTCTCCTCCTCTACCCCGGAAAAATTCTCGTAGAAAAGGGGAGCCCAGATATTTTTCCATTTGACTTTTGTAAAAACTCTTTGTTAGGGGGAAATTCTGATGTTCTTTGTCCCTGAGTTAGGAACTTGGCTTGTGTAAGACAGCAAACAGCCCACCACTCTTCCTGCATGAGAGCCTTTCTGACATCGAGACTGCTTGCCCTCTGAACCTCACAGGTCCAAATCCCCGGGGCTAATGTTTGGTAAAAATGATGCATCTTTGGTGGCTGTCTGACTGGTATTCAAAGAAGGATCACTGGTTAGGGAAATAAACTCGATATGGGAGGCTTTGTTTTTTCAATAAAATGGAGTCTAACTACTGACTGAGACTGGAGTATCTTCCCTGGGAAATTCTAGCAACACTGGTACTGCTGTAGGGGCATACTTCTGTGACAGTTCCCTAACAGCTTCTTTTGCTTCTGTGATCTTTGTAAAATGCTGTTGTGCACAACTCAAAACTTTGCTAAACATTAGAAAAAAATCTTAAAAAACTTTCAATAGAATCTTTCTGAGAAACGCTCTGTTAAGTGGAATCTTAGCATTTGGTGAGACAAATTGGGCACATAGGTACAATTTTTCATGCTAGAAGGGGGGTACCACCTTAAATGTTATGTCTGAGGCTCTTCATTTGTCTTTCCTTTGTTTCAGTACTGTGTGTGCATGTGCACACACACACACACACACAGACACGCACACACATGTGAGAGCATGAATAAAGAAATCAGTTTTGTACTCAGAAGACCAAACTGCCCAATAGTATCAGGAGATCAGATGTGACCAGCATAAGGTGAAACATCGAATGGTCTCTCTGATATAAGAGTCCCAGAGCACAACTCCTATGGAACTTAAAACGAAAAACAAAGTGAAACAGGGGGGTCGGGTAGGGAAGGAGGGAGGGAGGGTAGGGTAGGGGGAAGGACAAAAGGAGAGTGGGAA
The DNA here is from genome assembly GCA_004027205.1 of Ctenodactylus gundi. Lineage (NCBI taxonomy): Eukaryota > Metazoa > Chordata > Mammalia > Rodentia > Ctenodactylidae > Ctenodactylus > Ctenodactylus gundi. Next base: position 37,897 of record PVKB01004703.1, read on the forward strand.
AGCCCTTGTCACCTTGACAAGATACGAATGTGCATAAAAGGCTCAACTTCATTGTAAACCTTAAATTTTGCAGGTATACATATCAATAAAATGAGGGAAAAAAGTGGATACTGTGTAGGCACAAAGAAAGGTGCGTTTGAAATATTAAGGCAAAAGTAGAAAAATCATGTAGCCACGATAGAATGATAAACATTTAAAAACAGCATATTACATTTAGGAAAAATAAGGAAGTTAAAGTAAATGAGGAATACTTTTTGTCAGATTATTTTCTCAATAAACACCCTTTTTTTCAATTAAATGACAACCTCCTTTCAACTGACCAGTCTCCATTAGATAAAATTTAAATTCCTTAGCCTAGCATTCATAGCCCTTTAAAATCTGACACAACTCTGAATATACTAAAAAAGCACTGAATTGTATACTTTTAAAAGGTGACACTTAATTAGTGTGTGAGTTTCACCTCAATGATGCAGCTGTGAACAAAAGAAGGTGATATGGTAGGTGTGAAACACATGCTGGTGGAGTGAGGTGGCCAGGAAGCTTAGCTTCAAATAGTCTCCCAGGATCTTCTCGTCTGTGGCAGCTCTACCCCACTGTTTCACGGCTGTCTAACCTCAGTCTGCTGGATCTGGCCCAGGAAAACAAAAAAGAGCACTGGAGGGTTTCAAATCAGTCATCAGCTGCTCAGGCCTGGAAGTGGCACACATCGCTGTCATCGACCATCTCTTGTCCAGACCCAGTTGTCAGGCCTATCTATCTGCAATGGCAAAGACAGCATTGCTAGCCTGTGTGCTGCAGAGGTGGAGGCAAAGGGCTTGTGGAAAGCACCAGAAATCTCTTGCACGCAGACAACAGCTTCTGAGCCTTAGTGTGTATCAGCACTGTAGTGAGCACTTAATATACATTATATGAAGGTGTTGCTATTGATTATAATAACAGGAATGGTAATATAATACCAAATATCTAAAATATCTAGTGAGCTTAGCATGTGCCCAGAACTAGTCCTTGTTCATTACTTATACATGCATTCAGCCATTTCACCTTACAGTGGACCCTGTTTTTATACCTGAAGAAACTGAGACACAGAGAAGTGAAATCAATTGCTAAGATTTCACATCAAATAAATGTTCTGGTCCAGATTTATACACAAGGGATTTGATTACAGCATCTAAACTCGTAACCAATGGCTAAATCCAGTGGATATGCACACAATATTTATTATTGTGACAGTAAGAATTATACTGCCCTGTGACACAGTGTAGGTAAAAATGTGTACAACACAAACATAAGAATTATAAAACAATTCTCACTCTTGTGTAGTATACTCTGTGTTTACTGTCCTCCTCCTTTATTTCTCCTCTCTGTCTCTCTCTCTCTGTCTGTCTCTCCTCTCATTCTCTCCTTTCTGTTTCTGTCGCCTGTGTGTTTATGTGTGTGCACCAAGTTGTCATTCTTTCATGACTCCAGGATAGGTGATTTCATAATCCAAAAGTGGGTTGTTGTGTAGAGTTTGTAAAATTGTCTTTTCTTCACTCGGTGGCATGGCCACTACTTCTGACCTCAAACACCAGGGAAACTATGATAAACATAGAAAAAGGAAAAGATGATACATGCAAGAAATATTCACAGAGTGATGAGCTTTCCTATAACATCGGAAAACATATCCATCGTCCTCCCTCTGCCCATCATCATAACTTTGATGTGAGAACACCTGAGATTGGTCCTTCAGGTGAGGAAAGCAATACGAAGACCAAAGAGAAGAGAGATGGAGAGTACAAAGAACTCCAAGGTCTCCGCCTTGAATAAGAACGTCTTAACGCTGTAAGTAACTGCTCTGCTGAAGGAACTGAGAGCCACTCTGATGTATTAATATTTGTTCTCCTGTTTGAGCATACAGAACAAACATCGTTAAGACAACAGTTATATTAACCTTCCTAATAGTTATGGGAGGACAACAAAAAGAAACAAAGATCGAACTGACAAAAATTTTATCATTTTCAGCATAGCTGTTCAGTAAATTCTTAGGAATCATACCACCATTTTGAGTTTCTAGCAGCTCAAAGGGCTTTACGTATACTATAGATATTATTCATACAACTGCTCCACAAAATAACCACCTGTATTCTTTTCTCCTTTGTTTGGATTGAAGAAATTGAAATGTGATATTAATTTGTCACACAGCAAAATGTTAGTGTCTAAACTGTTAATATTTGTTTAAGTATAATTCTTTTGTATTAAGTCAGATGTTTAAAATTGCATTACAATATTATTTCTTCATTATTACGATTTTTGGTATCTCCCCCAGCTGTTAAATTTTGCTCTGAGGCAAATAACCCACTTGTTTCACACTGCCTAAGATCATCAAAACAAACAAAAATCAACTCCCAGTTGCAGAGTTATGCACACAGAGCAAACATTGCCACAGGGCAATGATTTGTGACTACCCATTATTACCAGTGCATGCCTGAGTCTCCCTGTACCATTCTCAGCTCCTGCAGCAATATCCCCTCCTGAATATCCCCATCATGAAAGCCCAAGAGAGAGTGGCTGACCAAGGAGGCATTGCAACAGATGATGGGAGGCCATTGTAATCCTAAAATAGGCCTAAGGCATTCATAGGCTTTCCTGCATCACTAGAAACCTGTGACTGCCCCTGATTTCAACTCTTCAAGACATTATGATCTTGTGGCGTTGTGGCTAAAACCCTCTGGTGTTTGACACATTTCCTTCCAGAATGGGGCCATTTTAGGGTTCCTTGTGATAAGAAAATAGATTTGCTTGTATGGTGATGTAGGGAAAAAGGCCTTGCAGGACCAATCACTAAGTATCTTGCCCTCTGACCTAGGAATATCTTACAGGCAAGATGGACAGATCTCTCTACCATCTGCGGTTCTGGTGTTTTGCTTTGTTTTGCTTTGATGGGAATCAGTCTGCTGAAGGTCTGCAAGCCAGGTGCAAAACCGACATGCTGCCAACGTCAGGATTGCTAACACAGAGCAGCAACTCTTGTCCTACCCGCGTGGCCTTGGATGAGATGATTGACACTTCCTGTCTGCCTGCCAGCTCCCGTTTTCCTCCTGAATGGCCTGACTGGTCTTTAATGAAACATTACAATCTTAAGGGCCTTTTGGAAACTGCACAGGCACAGATACTACAACATGGTAAAAAAATACTCTTGTAAGCAAATCTAGTTTAAGACATGGTCTCGTCTAAGTGAAGAGGGAGAGTATATATGATATTAGTGAGTTTGATAGCATTGTGGAAGAGGCACCTCCATTCTTTTAATCAACACTTCATCTACAAAGTATTTAATCTTTGATGCCCAAAGGGAACCATTTTAAGAATTATAGAGATGAACAGAAAAAAAGTCTCTGACCATGAGTAGCCTTTTTCCTTCTAGAGGAAGAGATAGATGGTAAACATGTGAAATCAAGCAAATGTCATAGCACGCCAAATAACAAGTGACACATTATTATGAGTCAGCAAGATGATGTTACCATTTGCAAAAACTAAAGGACTGAAACAAAAATGAGCCCGGGGAGGAATCAGGCTATGACACAAACCCAAAGCAGTCGGGGTCAATTTAGTTGGAGTTCTACTCCTATTGTAGTTCTGGTCCAGGAGTTCTGGTCCTGGATGTGCTCAGATGGCCAGGAATTCAGCTGAAACTAAGAAATTGGCCAGGCATTGGAGATAGGCTAAGCATGGAGGAGTAGGAAATTGGACAAGGCAGCTCTCTGCAGCAGAGACAATGTTGAAGTGTCTAAAACTGAAGGCTCTGTGCCAGAAGAATTCCCAAGAACTAAGTGAAAAATTCTTCAGTGAATGAAGCCCCAACATACAGATAGTCAATGGGATGACTTGCAGCCCCAGTGCTGCATTGGGCTTCAGAACGACACTGGTACACATCTTCTCCCAATTCTACTACCCATTCTAAACTCCCCTCACTTCCAGCTGTGATATCAGGACGTCTGGAGGGCTTACCTGGTTTTATGACCCACACTTTAATAATCATATCTCTATTATTCCAAAATTTCTGCATGTGTCTACTCGTAACAGAACAAGGGAGTTCCTTACCTCCTGTGGGCTGATGAGAATTTCTTCTGATGGTGCTTCCCTTCCTTGCTTGCTGATGCTTTTGTATGAGGAGCTTCAAATACTTAAGTAGTCATCAGAACTTATAATTTAATGGGACTCCTTTGTCCCTTGGCAAAGTGACTTCCCTTTGCAAACCAGAGCCTCTAAATCTTCAAAGTCCAGAGGTACAGGGATAGAAGGCACAGGTTCCTCAAGGTTTTCATTGAGAGCAATGACAAGCATGGCCACTTCTGCTCCCACCCAGGATTCCTGGATCCATGTGTTCTCTCTACTGGGGACCTAACATCTTACAAAGATTTTTGGGTCAGCATATATTTTTCTGTCTGCATGGTGGCCCCTCCTTGTAAATACCATCTCTAATATGCTGCCTCTAACTGATTGCCCCAGTGGTCCCTCAGCGACTTCTGCATAGTGGGGGATGCAGTGCAACCCCTGGACCCCACGGTCTTGTGCCTTGTGCTTCCTTTGTTGTACAGTGAATAGTCTGGGCCACACATGGCGTGTGAGATCCAGCAGCAGTGTCTCAGACACACAGAAGGTCTCAGCTTTTGTGGGCAGGGAAAGATAATCCATATCTAAGACATGTGTCTGCTTCTATCTGGACAAATTTCAGGCTTTCCCAGTAGTTTTTGGGTAGATTATTTATAAAATAAATAATACTAACTGACACTTGGAGTACCCATAAGGGATTAGGTCATATGAGGGCTCAATATTTGTCTCCTTCTGGTAGATTGAACATTTGATGATAGCAATAGTTCTATCAGTCTGGGTAAGTAACAGACCCTGGCACTGGGCCTGTGCACAGCCTCTGTCTTAGTCACTTTTTCATCACTGTGATTCAATACCTGACATCCACAACTTAAGGTAGGAAATGTGTATTTTAGCTCACACTTCCAGAAGGTTTCAGTCCATCCATGGACAACTGGCAATTGTGGACGCTCACAGCAGAGGCTATAGAGCTGCTCACAGGATTGCAGACAGGGAACCAAGTGAGGGAGGAAGGGTGAAACGAGTGTATACCCTTCCTGGTCCTGTCCCATTGATCATACCCTTCTGGGTCAAACCTCAGTGTGCTACCCCCTCCAAGTTAAGCCCCAGTGATCTATCCCTTCCAGGTCTCACATCCCATACTGTGTCATATGCCTATAACCTAATACATGGCCCTAATCCACACATGCCTGCCTGTAATTCACCCCTCCTGACCAGGCCCCACCTCTTAATAGCACACGGTTCCATTATCATTCCACAACATCCCAATACATGAGGCTTTTGGAGAACATTCCAGACCCAAGCCCTAACAGCCCCCATTGCTGCCACCATAACTGCTTTTCTGTGGGCACATCATGCCAACACTGACTGGGGTAGCTTATAGAGCCTGGATCATATTGTTAGGAAAGCTGATAGGGTAGGCAGGACAAAACTGGGGAGATCTAAGGTGTTCAGGAGGGGAAAACATGGAGAGGTCAAAAGGCACTTGCAAGGTGGCAGAAACCACAGAGCTGAACCCGACAGAGGAAGGAAACACGACAGCCTGCAGTCAGCTCGGAGTACGCAACCCAGGTCACACAGGCACGCAAGGGCTTTTACGTTCCAAACCATAAAACAAGGAGAGGAAGAATGTAGAGGAAAGAATTCACCCCCATGTCACTGTTTCTTCTTACAAAAAAAAAAAAAAAAAAAACTTTGTTGAACAAATTCCAGAGGCTCTTCTCTATACAAGCTTGAACACAAAGGGGAGTCAACTGGACTTCCCAGATTTGGCTTGCTCTTGATCACTTGAAGGCTTTGTGTTCTGTAATTCTTGGCAAATAATTTTGTTTCTGTTGATTTGCTTTTCATTGAACTCTATCTGCTTTTTCCTAAACTGGCACAAAGGTCCAGGACCCAGGATCTTGGGTGGGTGATCCTTGTTCACCCAAGCTGATTCACCACAATGTCAACTAACTTAGTCATTTTGTGTATTTGGCATATACTGTACCATTTGAGATAGACGATTCCTTTGGGCATTGACATGAAGATCTTTTCTGTTTAAAAACGAGACATAGATTTATAAAGACATCAGGCATACTGCCCTGCAACCTCCTCCCCAGGGAGAACACAGCTTCATCGGCCCTGAGATGACACCAAGGGAATTCTGTTAACTGGAATTATTAACTTGCTTTATGTCCTCCATTTGTTTGTCTTTCCCAGAGTTGCTGCCAGTAGAAGCTTCATGTCCTTTTCCTGTGTCTTGCCGTTTATCTAAAAAGTTACTGGTCTTTGTGGAAGATGCTGCATAAGCCAGAAATCTAAGCTGTTGCTTTCAGTTATTTCTCTTATTGTGATAACAGCACTGAGAAAGCTAAAATTGAATAACAGGGCAGGGACAGCCTGCTCCTCCGGGAGCAGGGCTATCTCAGCCTCCCAGAGGACCACAATTCATTGTGAATTTCCAGTGCTTTGTGAAACCAAAAATCATGAAAGAAGTCTTGTTTATTGTTGTGAGAGTCATCAGTTTTATCAGAATGAGGGCTTTGAATCACAGTTTTTTAAAGAAGTTTTTGTCAACTTGAGCAGACGCCTAAGAAAGTCACTGACTGAGCAGCAGCCTTCTGGAAGCACAGAGTTGAAGTGGGGGCATTTTTCTCTTTTATTAGGAGAAAAAGAAAGATCATCATAAAAAATTAGGCAAACACAAAAATTTATGAGAGTGAGCCATATAACATTGTAAAATTACTTATTTTTGTGAGGGCAAGGCATTACTAATGCCACAGAAAACATTGGATGTACAATTTAGAGTGTATGCTTTTAAGTGTGTTCATTTGGAGAATAGTTCAAAACCTTCAGATTTCTCAATGGGTTTCCTATCCCGAAGAGATGAAAGTGATCAGAGAAGAAATATTCTGTATGTTGGATGATTTATAAAGAATATAAATTTATTTCTATCAGTCTGGAGACTGGAAAGTCTAAGATCAAGGTGCTCTCAGCTTTGCTGTCTGGGGAAATTTCACTTGTTAACTGACAGTCAATTTCTCACTGTAATTTCACATGTAGAAGGAATAAAGGGCCTCTCTAGGGTCACTTGTATAGGCACTAATCTCATTCATGAAAGTAGAACTGTTCGGTCAGTTCTAAGACACAGCCCCCACAGAAACAAAACTATGAGCAGCATCAAGAGAATTTGGGGCAACAGTTTATTGGCCTTCATGACCCCAGGTCAGTGTAGCAAGTTCAAGTCCAGGGCCAAGTTTAAGAGATAAAGGATGAAGGCATATGGGATAAAGGAGATACGAAAGGGGTAGATGCGATAAGAAAAGATTCAAAAGGGGTAAAGGGCACAAGAAGAGGGCAGAGAGGATAAAACGGATAAAAGGGGTGAACAGGTTTTATGCAGTGTTGGTGGATTAGCATGAGAGTCTGGAAGTGGTTTGTTTAGCTGGTGTGTGGGTTGGGAATTGGGCAGAAGCAGAAAAAACAGTTTCCTGATAGATTGGAAGAGTAGACAGGTAGGCTATTTGTTAAGGGAGACAGGCACCCACTGGGGGATCAGGGCTTCCATCATCAGTTGGCTAAGTGGCAGGGTCGGCAAAGTTGTTATGTTGGGGCTGGAGAAGCCAGCTTGCTGTGGATGCAAAATAAAGATAAGCCAAGGTGATACACAGAGAGCTCTGTGTGTGGAAAGGCTAAGGTTCAGCACAGGAATTAGAGCACAGTAACCCTACAGAACACTTATGACCTAACCACCTTCTAGGGGCTCCACCTACTAATAATATGACCTTGGGGATAAAAAGTTCAACTTACACATTTTGGCAGACAAAAGCATCTAGCCCACTGCAACATTCATTATATATTTTTTTAAAAAACGTCTCAAGAAGAGTTATCAGAGAGAATCAGGACCAAAATGCAGACCAGAATGATTTGAAATTCTTTGCTGTTAATTTGCAAAGTTGGGATCCACCTGACAGCTTGGTTGCTGAAAAGATTAGTATTAAAACAAGCCAAGTACTTTAGATTAGGACAAGAGAAAAGATGGCTTGAAGGCATCTCAGGAGTCCATAAGATCATCACAAATTTAAAGGTATGAAAGCATAACCTTTCATTTGAGATCAGAACCCTTGGGGCCCGTGCTGTGGGAGGGCTGCCTATGGAACTGGATCCTGGGACTCTTTTCACAGTGTATACCTCTGTAGAGGGCCTGATTGAGCTGGCAGCAGAGCTTGGTATCATCCGCATGGTGTTTCTTTTACAGGCGTACAAGAATTATGACATCATGGAAGCTTCTACCCAGATTTCAAATGAAGGTGCGAGACAGCAGGCAGTGTGCCCCTGAGAGAGCAGTGTGTGAAGCTGTGAAAGCGAAGCCAAAGTTCAGTGGAGACCCCAGGAAACTGGAGACAACAAAGCCTGGAACATCTGCTGAGGAAAGCTGCAGTGCGTCGAGCCAGCCCAAGAGAGAGCCACGTAGGCTGCAACTGGCAAGGCCATAGAGGCGAGCCTCTCCAAGCCCTTCGGAGTTCACATTCCACCACAACTGTAACTGAACACAGCAGGCTCAAAAGAGGAAGTATCCCCGTAGTAGAGAAGAAGGATTTAATTTCCCATCCAGTGAAGAGGTCACTTTTTTGATTTTATGGCCTCCAAGAACAATTGGAGGGCAGGCTTTTTATTTGTGAGCCTTATACGTATTCATATGGGGAGGGCATTCTGAGGGCCAGTGCGTTCCTGCACCTGCCAGTAGGATTCACATTCAGGAAGATGGAAGGGAGGATGCCTACATCTGCATCTAGTGAGCAATGTAAACTAGGAAGGGTTCTCTTGAGCTGGTCTGCATCCCATGCTGCTGAAAATTTCCCCTTTTGAGATATTTCATTCCTCATTCTAGAGGGGGATCTGTGGGCAAATGTCATTTTCCTGACATGTCTTTGAGCTTAGTGGGGTGTCGTACCTCTCTGGTTAGAGGATGGAGCTCTCTGGATGCCAAAGTCAGATGGGTTGTGAAATCAGCGGAGGCAGGCTGTGACATCACATCCTGAGTTCTTCTGATGATTGCTGTCTCGGTTTCCTTCTCGTTGCTGGGACCCAACATCCACAACTTTCGAGAGGAAAGCTTTATTTTAATTCACAGTTTCAGAAGACCATAGTCCATTCCCAGGTGGGTGGCCAGAGATGATGGGATAGGACTAGGGCCAGACCCAGAGACAGACATGCTCATGGCATGGCAGAACAGCCAACTCTAGCATCTGGAAAATAATGCACTATCTTTGAAATGAAACCAAAACCATCCTCATTTTAGATGAATGGTAGTAGCTCAAATCTGGGAATTATGTTCCTTAAAAGACTTTTAATGACTTTTCCCCCCATTTAGTATAATATTGGCAGTATGTTTGGTCTAAATGGTTTCTATGAGTTTGAGATAAGGTCTTTCTATACCTATTTTACTCAACTTTTTTTCTTTATCATGAATGGATGTTGGATTTTGTTAAGGGCTTTTTCTGCATCTTTTGAGATGATCATGTGACTTTTGTCCTTGCTTTTGATTGGTGTATTATACTAATTAACTTATATATGTTCAACCATCCCTGCATCCCTGGGATGAAGCCAACTTGGTCATGCTGAATGATCTTTTTAATGATTTGTTGAATTCTGTTTGCCTGTGTCTTATTGAGGATTTTTCACGTATGTTCATTAGGAAGATGGGCCTACAATTTACTTTCCTCATTAATTCTTTGTCCAGTTTTGATATTAGGGTAATGCTAGCTTCCAGAAATGAGTTTGGCCATGTTCCATCTCTTTTTATTTCATGGGACAGTTTGAGAAGTATTGGTGATAGCTCTTCTCTGAAATACTGGTAGAATTCTGCAATGAATCCATCTGGTCTTGAACTTTTCTTTGTAGATACAGACTTTACTACTGCCTCAATTTCCATACTTGTTATTGCTCTGTTCAGGGCAATATCTTCTTATATCTTCTTGGTTCAATTTTACTATTTTATGTGTCTAGGAATTTGTCCATATCTTCCAAATTCTACAATTCTTTGCAGTGTAAGTTTTTGAAATAATCTCCCGTAATTCTCTGAATTTCAACAGTGTTTGTTGTAGTTTCCCCTTTAAAATTTCTTTATTATTTTCACAGGTTGTTGCTCTGTAGCCCAGGCTGATTTTAAGCTCATTATGCAGCCCAGGCTAGCCTTGGACTCAAGTTAATCCTCTTGCCTCAGCTTCCTGAGTGCTGGGATTACAAGTGTGAGCTACCACACCTGGCTTTATGTGGTGCTCAGGAATCAAACTCAATGCGTCGCAATTGCTAAGCAAGAGCTTTAACCACTGTACCATTCCTCCAGCCCACTCTTTTTAATTTCTAATTGTGTTGGTATGGGTTTTTTCCCATCTTTTGTTAGTTTAGCCAGAGGTTTATCAATATTGCTTATTCTTTTGAAGTGCCAACTTTTCGATTCATTGATCTTTTGTATTTTTTATTTCAATTTCATTAATTTCTGCTCTGATTCTTTATTTTCTTCTTCTACTTTCTGATTTAGATTGTTTTGTTTCTCTAGGACCTTGAGGTGCATAGTTAAGTTATTTGCTTGAGATTGCTCTCCTTTTTTAATGCATTCATAGCTATAAATTCCCCTTGTAGCTCCACTTTTGTTGTGTCTCATAGGTTCTGGTATGATGTGCTTCCATTGTTGCTTGACTCTACGTAGCTTTTAATTTCTTCCCTGATTTCTTCTGTGACCTACTGTTTGTTACAAAATACATTATCTAGTCTCTGTGTATTTCTACTGTTTCTGTAGTTTCTCTCGATACTGGTTTTTTAGTTTTATCTTTCTATGGTCTGATAGTACATTAGGACTTATTTTAATTCCTTTGTATTTATTTAAATATGTCTTGTGGTTTATAATGTTCTCTATTTTGGAAAATATCCCATGTGCTGCTGAGAAAAAAGTGTATTCTGTTTATATTGGATGGGACAACCTGTAAATATTAGTTAAGCCCAATTGTTACTTAGTGTGGTTTAGCTCTAATTTTTCTTTATTTTTTTGTCTAATTGAGCTGTCTATCTGTGATAGTGGGGTATTTTGGGTTCCCTACTATATATAACCATATTGGGGCCTATTTATCCTTTCAGGCCTAGTAGCTTTTGTTTTACAGAGTTGGGTGCCCCGATGTTGGGAGTGTATATATTGATAACTGGGGCTTCTTCCTGTTGGGTTGTTCTCTTATAATGTCCATCTTTGTCTCTTCTTACCTGTTTTAGCTTAAAATCTGCTGTGTCTGAGAATAGTACAGCTACCCGTACTTGTTTACTGGGTCTATTTGCATGAAGTTTTGATTTCTATCTTTTTGTTTTCAGTCTGTGTGTTTCCTATGGATAAAGGCTATCACTTGCAAGCAAGGAGGAAGGTTCCTAAATTCCCTGAAGTGTGGCGTGTCAATAATCTGTCTCTTGGGAGAGATCACAATGCATTTCCAAATCTCTCTCTGGCATGTCTAAAAAGCCACTTACTATGACTCCTTGTTTTTTAGGCTCTGATGCCTTTCAGCAGCAGGCAGGGCTTACCCTATATGCACTGCCGAATGCGTCAGCATCCTGGCATGCTGGGACCAAGGGCCCTTCCTGTCTCTTACATGCATCCACAAGCTTGACCTGCCCTTCCAGGCCACTGTCCTGGCTGTAATTCTCCAACAGCACTTGCGGCCTATGACCCATAGTCTGGCTGGACACTCCAGGCTTGCCTTCTGTGGCCCCAAACCCCACCTTCTTTGTCCTGCTCACGGATCCTTCCCTGCCTGGGTAACCCACTCATCTGGCTGGTAATCTCCACAGCATCTCCTCAGGTTCTGCAATTACCACTCAGGTGCAGCCATTCCTCCACCTTTCTAGGCCAAGTTGCAGACGATTTCCTCCACTAAATCTTAGTCTTCTATACAAATTCATGCAGAGCCACTGACAGAATGGTCTAGTCTGTTGCCATCCTGTCTGTGCACCACCCCGCTGCCTCTCCCTCCCCAAGCAGCTGTCTTAAAGCTTAGGTCCTTTTGTAACCTTTATAGAAACCCAGTATCTCAAGAAAACCTCAAAGAGAGTCAGTGAGACCTTGGCTTTATATTGATATGTTTAACCATACTCCATCCAATTATACGTATAATTTTGGTATTGATATGTTTAGGAAAGCAAACTTGAACCTTTGTGTATATTAATACCGTTTGAAAATATATTTGATATTCCCAGTTTTGAAACTCTAGAAACTGTGCAGGTTTAAGCTTATGAATTCATGACGTAGTCGTCATATCACGTCCCTGGTCAAAAACTCTCAGACTTTTCAGACTTAGTCCTGGATGTGCTACAGAATGCATTTCCCATTTATTCCCTGGTCAATAACTTGACTCTGTGACCCCTAATACACACTGGAATTTCTACAAGGAATTTCTAGATGAATGAGAAATGAAACGACCCATACATGAGTTTCAGGGCCTGTTTTACCTCCTTATTGTGTTGTATGGTAGGTAGGTCAGCAGAACCTGCCAGGCAGGTTTAAGACCAGGAAATGATCAATTGAGGCAGAAGACAGAAATTTATTAGGATGATAGCACATTAGGGGTCTGAAATAAGATTTCAACCCACTGAGAGGCAGAGGCCATCGATATTTAAGCATGGAGAACTAGGGGTTGAAAAATGGTGGTGTTAGGAAGCTTTTTTCCCCCAAGTTATGTGATTATTTTTTTCTGCCCTGAAGGGGAGTTCTGTGTGCTCAAGGCCAGTTATTACAAATATGAATTAATAGACAGGCAAACAAATAAAACCCACAATATAGTCACATTCAATTGGCATGTACTTGTAGATGTATTGGCCAAAATAGATTACAATTTTTTTCTTAGTTTAACTAGACTAGTCAGAACTTTCCTTAGTATACACCTTAGTATACACATTGCTTTTTATCTTAGGTGAGTTGTTACAGAGATCTCTGGTACAATAAGCAACCTCGTATACACAAATCATATATTTCCCTTTTGGAATTCCTTGCCTGAAATAGACTTGCCAGATGGATGCATGCTAAATCTACCACTTTTAACCTGGCAGTAGTTAAAACAGACTCTCTATCAGACATCTCTAATTGGCCTTTAAACAGAAACAAGGCCTCAACCTTATTTAGTTTCCTAAAACTCAGAAAGGCATCTTTTTGTTTCCCCTAGATCTCCTCGAACCAGGAGGAGACTGTCCTTGTCTCCTCAATCTTAGTTGCAGCCTGAGAGGAATACCGTACAATCTTCCAGTCATCGGGACCAAGATGCAGACTCAAACCTGTGGCTCACTCTCTTTTGTGCTTCCCTGATTTACTTAGTCCCTTTCTAATCTGAAATATGTTAACTTCAGGGTCCAGCATCAGTCGTTAGATTGGGAAATTTTTCAAAAGTTTAGAATGGCCAGTAAATTTCCCCAGACTACTGACTGTGTAGGAACTGAGTTAAATTAATGTACCATCTGAGTTGCCAGATTGTAACCGAACACAGTGGGTTCATTTTATAGTCGATGCAAAAACAAACATAGGCAGCATCCCAAAAGTGGAGGGGAAGGACTTAGTTTGCCTGAAGGTAAGGTGGTCACTTTCTTGATTTCATGTCCTCCCAGAACAATAAGGCTCTTTATTTGTGAGGCTTATACGCATTCATTTGGGGTCCAGCACATTCCTGACCATGCCAATAGGCTTCATATTTTAAGAAGGAAAGAACATCTCCAGCAACATCCAGTCTGCAGTGTAAAGTGGGGGCAGGGTCCTCGGTCCTCTGTTAATATAACCTGCCCCAGGTACTAAACACGGAGCTACAAGGTTTAATGTCTGCTCTGTAGGGTTTTGATCTGCTTTCCCCCATTCTTCTCTATCTTCCTATTCCTCCCGGTTGGAATGAGAATATTTACCCTGTGTTATTGTATATTGGAAGTATTTGACTTTCTTTTGACTTATTTTTAATGGAGGAATCACAGAGAAGAGTTTGCCTTGTCTAGGAGAAGATGTTGGACTTGTACTTTTCAGCAATGCTAAAACTCCTAACACTTTGGTGACTCTTAGAGATGGACTAAATTCATGTTGAATGATGAAATGGACAGTGATCTGTCAGGGTATATTCTTGTTCCTGGCTTCTTTATTCTGTTTCTTGACTGCCTTGGGTTGAGTCACTTTCCTTAACCAATCATTCTATTTGTATATTTTTAAGTAAAACAAAACAAAACAAAGAACTATTCAGACCCCAAATCTACTGAGTGATGTCAACATTCCTAGTCTCCTATTAGGCATCACTTTACTCTCTTCCAGCTCCACAGAGTACTTCTCCCCAAATGCCATTTCACCCTGCCACTTCTGCCATAAGGCTAGTCAGCCATGAATGAACACCATAAACATCATGAGCTAAAATAACCTGTCCTCCTTAAATTGCGGGTGTTGGGTATTTTGTCCCAGTGACAGAAAAAGTGACTAATACACTCACTAAAATAATATTTTTATACCTTAAGAACATCAGAGCTCGTTTGACAAAAGAACATTTATGTCACGTGCAGAAAAATACGATGTATGTTTATATCCATGAGAATCTCTCTGAGATACCAAAAGTAAGGTCAACATGTATTTATCATGTATTCTTTCTGAGTTGAGAATAAATTGAGCAACTGACACAAAGAATCAGGAATATGGAGATCAAAATATCAGCCTTTTTTCTGACAAGGCTGATTTGATAAATATAGTTTATCATGATAAATATAGTGTGTGGGGGGTAGAATATAGAAACATTAACAAATAGTTTTCACTAAAATGACTCATATAAGGGAGCAAGGTAAGTGTATTACATGGCAAGGGGACAGGTAATGAGGTTGTCTGACTCCAGAGATCTCATGGAGAACTTGCATGAGCATGGACATTTCTAGGCTCGAGGAGACCAGTCCCAAGGGGCAGTTTGGATTGGGGTTCCATTGTATCTTAGTTACTTTTTGTTGCTGTGACTCAATACCCGACATCCACAACTTAGGGAGAAAATATTTATTGTAGCTTTCAGTTTCAGAAGGTCTCAGTTCATTCATGGGTGGGCAACTAGAAAATGGTGGAATCACATGGTGGGGCCACAGCTAGAGCTAGAATTTCCCAGGAGGCAGAGATCCTCACAGTATGGTAGGACAGAGAGAAGTCTGGAAGGAAGGGCAGAACTAGCACACATCCCTCCAGGTCAAGTCTCAAGCATCTGCCCCCTCCAGCCAGGCCCCCCCTCTAACACTTCATAGTATCCATAGGAACATAAGGCTTTTGGGCGACACTCTAGATGCAAATCCTGAAACATTGCATTGAAAAGATTTCAAAGACATGCCTCACTGTTCTGAGTTTATCTGGTGAAAACATTCAACAACAAAGAGGGTAATGTGGAGAATCATCTTTGTGCAGCTAGTTTATACCCAGATGATCAGATAGCTTAAGGTACTTGGGGTTGTTTGGGTATCTTCCATTCTGTCCCATTGATTCACCTGTTTAAGTGCAAACATCTTGTGGTTTTTATCACTGCTGTTGTGTAATATAATTTTATATCTGGTATTGTGATGCCTCCTGCTTTTGTTTTGTTGCTTAGGATTGTCTTGGGTATTCTGGGTATCTTGTGGTTCCATATAAATTTTTGGATCATTTTTTTCTAGTTCTGTGAACAATGCTGTTGGTATCTTGATTGGGATTATATTGAATCTGTATATTGGTTTAGGTAGCATGGCCATTTTGACAATACGGGTTCTGCCTATCCAGGAACTGAGTATGTCTAAAATTCTAGAATTAAAAATTTTAAGTATCTCTAGAATTTTCTGATATTCTCTTTGATTTCTACTTTCAGATTACTATCATTTTCAGTATAGAGATCCTTCACTTGCTTACTCGGATTGGTTCCTAGGTATTTAATTTTCTTTGAGGCTACTCTGAATGGAATTGTTTTTCTGGTCTCTTTCTCTGTGTTTTCATTGTTGCAGAGGAATGCTATCGATTTTTGCACATTGATTTTATGTCCTGCACCTTGGCTGAATTTGTTTATTAGGTCTAAGCATTTTTTGGTAGAGATTTTTTGGGTCCTTTCAGTAAAGGATCATCTCATTTACAAATAAGGACAGTTTGACTTCCTTTCCTATGTGTGCTCCCTTTATTCCATTCTCTTGCCTGATCGCTTCGGCTAAGGTTTTGAGCACTGTGTTGAATACAAGTGAAGAAACCTCGCAGCTCCTTTCAATCCTGTCTCCTGGATCAGTGCTTACCTCAGTCTGCATACACCCGCAGCCGATGTCCCTTCACAGTCCGCCTGGGGTGGCTTCCTGGGCTGTTGTTTTCATCAGCTTCTCATGTGTCTGCGCGGTTTCCAACCTTCCCATGGTCTCCTTTCCATTCCAGGGACCCTCCTCCCCTCCTTTGCTAAGTTGAACATGCAGTTTTTAACTATATCTCAACTTTTTGAGTGAGGTTATGAGGAGGCATTGAGCAGTTTCATTATTCAGCCACTGTCTTGCCCAGAAATCCACCATAGAATCTTTTAAGTAATCTGTTTCATTCTGCTCACAAATATCTTACTAAGGGTTTTCATCTATATTCCTCAAGGAAATTGGCATGTGTTTTTCTGTCTCTGTTGCATCTTTATCTAGTTTTGGGATCAAGGTGATGCTAACATCCAGGAGAATTTAATGTTCCTTTTCTTTCAACTTCATGGAAGATTTTGAGAAGCACTGTCTCTATCTCTTCCCTGACATTCTGATAAGATTCGGTGGTGAATCCATCAGGACCTGGGCTTTTATTTGTTGATATACACTTAATTACTGCCTCCCATTCATCCCTGGCTTTTACTCTGTTCAGAGTTTTTGTACCTTCTTTGTTCAATTTTGGTATTTTCATATGTATTTGGAAATTTATCCATTTTCTCCAGGTTCTTAAATTTATTGGACTATAAATTTTCAAAACACTTTCTGATAATCCTCTGGATTTCACTGGCGCCTGTTATTTCACTTTTTTCCTTTTTTTTTTTTTGAGACAAGGTCTCACTCTACAGTTCAGGCTGGTCCTGAACTCAATATATAGCCCAGTATAGCCTTGAACTCATGCCAATCCTCCTGCCTCAGTCTTCTGAGTGCCAGGATTACAGATGTGTGTCACTATGCCCAGTTTTTCTTTGTTTGTTTCTCACCTGACTGGTTTCTCTATAAATTTTCCCCTTCCTTGAAAAATACTAAAGGTCATAATACATTATTGTTGGAAGCCACATTTAGATAACATCGGGTCTTACTTCCTCATCTATAGACAATCAAACAGATGCTGAAAAGAAGTAACCATCCAAATATATACATCTTAAATCAGAGGAAGTTAGACCTGGCAGTAAGAGTGTCTACAGTAACGACAGTAGCTCATCTTGACATGTTCTCAAGTCTTCCTGATCTCTAGGAACAACTTGTTCCTTAAGATCAAGTAAAACTTTCCTCCAAACTCAGATCCCGTCTAAAATTCTTCTTTTTTTCTTTCTCTCTCATTGTTTTTTTCTGAACAACTCTGGCCCCAGGCCCTAAGCTTCACTGATTTTCTGATGCCTGACCTGCTGTAACCTCCTTTTTGTGTTCTTTCCCACACAGTGTTGCTGGAGCTTTGATGCTTGGGAGCTCAGCAGTCAGCAGAGGCCTGTTTTCCTTTGTAATGCCCCTCCTGCCAGTGTTGTTACAATGATCCACCAAGTCACTGGACGTCTGCATTCACGGAGGTTCTCTTCCCACCACTGTGAAAAGTCTGTTTATTGGAAGATAACCTATGTGCACTTGTCCCCTTAGTTTCTTCAAATTATTAACTTTAGCTCATCCTTCAATGTCAAATGTTTCTCTTCTGAAATTTGGAACTAGTTTCATTGGTCTAGAGTGGAGGACAGCTTGAGAGACTCCACCCTTGAGAGTTCCTCATGCTTTGTATGCATAACCAAGTCTGTGTTCCTTACTTCTATCTTGGGAAATTCTTTGACCCCCACCGCACTGAAACAAGAAGTGGTCCTTCTCTCTCTTTTCTGGGTCACGAGTCTTGGTTATGAGTCTTTCCTGGGTCAAGAGTTTTGGTTTTCTGGGTCACGAGTCTATTGTTTCCAAAGTTTTTCATCATGTTTTTGTCCAGAGGATGGATGGATCATTACAACATCCAAAGGGATCTGGGGATGGGGCCTGGCTTGGTAGGCCAGGATTTTATGGATTCCCAGATATGCACATCATACTTTCTCAGAATTCTCATTATGAGCAATTCTCTATGATAATAATATCTACAGATACCTATAACAGTCTCCAAGATACAAGCTTTTGGCACTGATACAATGTTCATGATATTAGTATAAAGACATAACAAGGCATAACCCACTTTTGCTTACATGATATGACTGTATCTGTGATTTTATTCTCTCTTGTTTCTTCCATAGGAATGATATGTATTGATTTATTAGTTAATTCATCAACTTACCAAATAATACTTTCTACCTAATACTGCTTGAGTTAGGGGCTGTGCTGAGAGAATTCAGCTGTGCTTGGTTTCTGCACTTGGGAAGCTTCTAGACAGTGGAAGAGGATAAGGTACAGGTATGGCATTAATGATCAACTTCAGGATTTCAGGTAGAAAACCTGGGAAGTGTTTCATGGGGAAAGAGGTGTGAAAGCCAGATCAGATTTGTGGGAGGGCCTTGGTCAAGCACAGACAAAGACAGACAGCATTCAGGGACCTCACCCACAGGACATGAGTACTCAAGGCCCAGGCATTCCCTGGGCTGCAAACAAACAGCAGCAGTGTGAACCTACTTGTGCTGCCCAGGAGCCATGGCTGCCTCCTCTTCCTCCTGGCGCGGGTTTGCAGGCAGTTTTCATCATTAGCATGTCAAAGCGGTGCTTCCTGGAGAACAGAGAAAGCAGATGGCACCGGGCTCGTATTTGCCACAAGGATCTGTACTTGCCCTACGCACTGCACTGCATTGTCCCTGGTAACAGGGGGAATCAGAGAAGCTCAGGGGTCGGTCTCCATGCCCACTGGTGGGGTTACTCAATAACAGCTCAGAAACAAAGACCATATCTCAGGTTCCCTATGAATGGGTCAAGCCTTCCATATTTTATGGGATACGATACTCAATGTCAGAAACATTAAATATAGATCTCAAACTTCATTAGAAAACTAGCCTTCACTTGCTGACAAGGAGTGTGCTCACACCAACAAAGGCTTGTTAGGTTCAGAAATTCAGTGGCCACAGTTGTATAGGCAATATACACCAGCGTCAAAGTAACCAGCAATTCCTGACATCACATCAATAATTCAATGTGAACAGCATAAGTCATTTCCTGTGTCTATGTACCTATGAGAACCCACCATTACCACCATGGTGGCACCCAGTGTTCCGACTTAGCTTTCGCGTCTAATATCAAGTTAAGTGCCTTGGGTTCAGTCAGTACTACTCTATGTAGAAAAATTCAAAAGGACATAGGAAGAGGTAAAAACTCTTGAACTGCGTGACACACTTACCACTCCCTTGCCATGACAGTCTTCCTTGGAATCTAGAGTTCTCTGTAGCTGGTGCTGCAGAACATTTTCCTGTCCATCAAGTCACTCCCAAAATTGAACTCAACTCCAAAGTTTAAATGTAAAGTATCCTGAAAGAGACAGCTGATGGATCAAAAGACCATCATGGATTCATGGATCACTTGGTCCAATGAGAATCATATTAAATAAAAATTATTTGGTGTTACATGTTGAAGCATGGTAAAGAAAAAATTTTTTTTCAGGACCGTTGTGAGGCAGAAGCCACTGCAACAGGTTCCTGCCATGGGGGCGGGAGATCGAGCTCAGCTCCGCACACAGCACAGGCAAAGGGGAACTGACCACCAAGAAGCAGTGTCACAGTCAGCAGTGGAAAATTACCAGGAGGACACATCAAAAGTAGGGACCATTCTGGCTAAACTGACCTAACAAGTTTCCCTCTGAAGATAGGCCAAGGGGTCAGACCTCACCTAGAAATAGTGAAGAATGAGGAAATTTGATCAGTATGGAGGACGATCAGATCTTGAACGCAGAGATGTCTTGCTGATCTGAGTTAATAGACTGTTTGCTAACACTGGGTTTTGCAAGGAATCACATAGCTGGGCCTTGTAGAAGGTTCTGAAATGAAGTAAAGATTCTCCATCAAATAATGAGCAAAAGTTTGGTCAAATAAAGAACCTTATCAATACGTTTTCAATGAGTTTAACTATGAAGAAGGGAGCAGTGAACACATGGGGACTGGAAATGGGCTTGGGAGACCAGAAACAGTCAGGTGGGTAGCAGAGAGGAGAGGAAAGGGGAAAGGTATATAGCAGGGCTGGCTGTGTGTGTTGGGGGGTGTTCATAGTCTACTTGCCTGGCACACAGGAAAGAAGGCAGTGCTTGATGGGACTGAGAGGAGCACAGAGGAGGAGGGCACACACACTTGTGCATGCACACACACAGAGAACAGAACAGAGAGTTCTGGAGAGCTCCTGGCTATAGGTTCCTGGAATTTATATTGTGGTTTCTTTTTTCTTATGCTGTTTCCTTTCATCTGTAAAAAGGGAAAGGGAAACACAGTCAGGGTCGAAGGAAATAAGGGGAAAATCTTGCAGGGGCAGGTGTCAGCAGCCCCTTGCTTCTATTCCCTGTTGTAAGATCACAGTGCCCTACTCCGCCATGTTTGCCTCACCCCAAAACACCTCCAGAAAGACTCCGTGGCTTCCAATCTCAGTGCTGTCACGCCCACTGTACAGTGATCAGTTCCCAGTGACAGCTCTTCACCCACGTAGCTCTGGATCAGGTGCCATCTGCAAGGACCCACCCAAGGATCCTCAGAAGGCTTGTCATCAAAACAGCTTTAAGCCTACACTCTGAATCCCTTAATCCGGACCTGAAAAAAAAAAAAAAAAAACACTCCTTGAAGAAATTCATGGTACTCATTCACTCTCCAAGGTACATTTGCTTAATACTTATTTTTGTGTTTTGTTTTTCTTTCTCAGGAGGAAGCTAAGAGCAGCTTCCATGCCAGAGTGTAAGAATCCCATGGGGGTGGGGAGGGGAGGAATTGCTCCGGACAAAGGTCCTTCCTCAAAGAAGCTTTGGGCATCCCAGGAGAAGGTTGCAACAGGCTGTCACTACGATTACAAAGAAGGAAGTGCTGGCTTTACTCAATGCATGCAGAGAGCAATTCTTTCACACACACACACACACACACACACACACACACACACACACACACACGTCACACGATTCTGTATTTATGCAAAACAGTTCTGGATGTAGGCTGTGGATATGAAATTATTTTTTTAATCTCTTTGAAGCACTTTGTTCTCATGTTCCCTTGCTTGAAGGTCACACCAAGACAAATACAGTTGCGTGTTGGAAGCCCATGGAGGTGGCTGAGTTACCATCACACAGCTGCAGAGGAGATCCCAGATCGGCCCACCCGAGGCCGCGCCAGCGGCCGGTCTCTCTTGGATGTGAAACTAGCACTCACTTTCTATGGTACATATGCGGGCGCGTGGGTAGGGAGGGGCTGAGACAGAAGGGGAATACTTCTGGGTGACATGTGGACAGTGGAAACGGTGAGCACGCACTGCTTCTCAAATGACCAATGAGCAGGAATCACCTGGGAACTGATGAAAATTTAGTTTCTTTCTCTACCTTGCTGGAAAGACTGTATGTAAACTGGTACAACCACTGTGGAAAGCATCATGGAGATCCCTCAAAAAACTAAAAATAGATGTCCCATTTAATTTGGCTATGCCTTTTCCAGGGATTTTCCTACCAGAGTTACAATCATAACACAAGAGTGACTCATGCATACCTGTGTTCATAGCAGCACAACTAATAATAGCCAAATCGTGGAAAAAGCCAGTATGCCAACCACAGAGGAGTGGATAAGGAAGAAGTGGTATAAATACACAGCGGAGTATTATTCTGCCACGAAGAAGGACAAAATTGAGTCATTTATAGGAAAATGGATATACCTGAGACCAGTAAGCTTAGCAAAATGAGTCAGACCCAGAAAGTTAAATATTGCATGTTTTCTCTAATATGAGAAGACCAAACCACAAAAAGTAAAAGAGAGACTGAAGGAAGCATGGAGATAGACTTTGTAGGAGGAAAAGGAGATGGAGGGTGTCCTGAGGAGGTGGGAAGGGGAAAGAGATACGATGTGCATATAAAAAGGTATATAAAAAAAGAAAATTTGTGCTCTGACTCAGGGTCTGGCATGGGCTAAAATCCTTCTCTCCGACACAGTCGCAGAGGAGGCCAGTGCTGCCTGTCCCCCTGCGCTACTCTCAGCTGCAAAGGGAGGACACAGAAGAGAGCAGTAAATACACAAAGAAAACATTTCCCTGTGTCTGGAATTGTCTTGATCTCTGCTGGACCTGGGGTTGGGTTCCAGATTTGTTTTACGTGACTTTAAATTTTTATCAAGTGTACCTTCGGGAAGCTATCTCCAGGAAGGGGAGCCTCAGGGCGGGCGTGGCGCTCCAGGCCTGGAAGCCCAGTGTGTGGGTGTGTGCTGCCCTCTGCTGGTAGTATTATTACACGCACACTATCGGCCCCCTCCATCCTGCCTCAAGATGTGGTGCTGGGTGAGGTCCTCAGATCACATCTGAAACTGCCTCGGGGCTCTAATTTGTAAGGGATGGGAACGACGCTTTCAATCTGGCAGGTCTGCTCTGCCACAGACCTTCAGACAGTCACATTTCCTACATTTTCTGAGCTTTGCCACAAGTTTCTAGAGCATGGAGAGTTCCTCAAGCTAAAGTGTTAGATGTCTGAGGACATTTACTACATAGTATTGAGTTGGTGAATATTTCACGATTGGGAGTTCTTCTTTTCAAAAGAGATAAGAAAATATATATTTGCTGAAAAATATTCCAAGCTTTTCTGAGATGCAGTCCCTTGTGTGTTGAGGAAAAAAATACCGTAGCATCAGTGAAGAAACCGAGGCAAAGTAAAAGTAAAAGGTTGCCTTGATAGTAGAGAAGAACCTAACTCACACCACATGCCACTGCCACAGGAGCCGCGTGTCACAGCCTATGTGAGGAGGGAGGGGTATCTTTCAAGCCAATGTGGGTCTTGTCAGAGCTTCTTGCCTCCTGTGCCCCTCAAGTTTGGAAAAGCTGGGTTCCTGATCTGATGAAGGGAGAAGTAGAGTAGTAGGCAGCTTGCAGCAATTATTCTAAATACAGATGCTCTGGTAATGGTCCCACCATGGCTTCCTCCCGGCTGAGTTCGTGCAGGACAATGACGGTGTGATCACCAATGAGCCCTAGCATTGAGAATTTAAGGACTTTGTTTTTTTATTATTGCTCCCATTTTTACTAGTATGTATTTGTGATATACAATGGTTATATTAAACTCTAGAATTTTGTGCACGTGTGTACCTCAACAACTGCACATTCCATCCCCTGATCCCTTTCTCACCCCCCTCCCCCCGCATCATCCTCTGACTCCCAACATCACACTTACTTGACTCAGTCTCTTCCTTAAAGATCATACTGGGGACAAGGATGGCAGGGATCCTAGGCAGTGCCACCCATCTCCTCTGTGGTGGTAAACAATGATGTCTTTCCATCTCTCAAAGGAGGGCCGGCCCAGCGGGGTCTTCCTGCAGCTGGTTTGAGTTCATAACTTAGTTCAGTTAGATCCCCCGGCAACTCAGAAAACAGCTGCCTCCTGTGGGCAAAGGGTAAAAAAGAAAAACACTAGGCAAACGTTGCTACTGGGAGCCTAGGAAACAGTGTTGGGAGAAAAGAGATTGGTTGGGAAAAGACTCCGAGGAGCCAGCTCCATCTCCATTCTCTGTCCTTGTCCTGAATCACCAATGAGCCCTAGCATTGAGAATTTAAGCCTTAGGACTTTTTTTTTTTAACTATTGTTCCCATTTTTATTAGTAAGTATATGTCATATACAATCTTTATGTTGTCCTGAACTTAGCAACACTTGCCATTCAAGTTTAGCTGAGCATCTCATTGACTATTTTGAGATGCTGAATGTACAGGTTAGATAAGCCAGTGCCATCTCGTTCCCCCATTGCCACGCTTGCCACTGCCCACCCTGGGCTGCCTTCGTGCCACAGGAAGCTTCTTCCTGCTATGGAAGGAGACTTGACTATGGCTTAACCCAGGACTTTCTGGGGAATGAGGCACAAAAATAGTTTCAGATTAGCAATTCTGAGACGCTCTGGTCATCTAAGCTGTGGCCTCATTCTGCTCTTCATGAAGAACATATGTTTTGCTAGGAAACTAGCCACATGCCAACGCATTGGATCATGGATTATACCAATACCAGGTGCAAATTATGCATCTGTTATTGAGCTACCTTTCTGATTTTATCAGAATAGTATTTGCCAATATCAGGCCTGTCAGAATTAATCCTAACAAGGCAGCCCTTTTAGACCCACAATTAACATCTTTCTACAATTAAAAAAAGTCACTCATAGTTCGACAGAAATCATTAGTTTCCTCACATTTTATGACCAGACATCAACATATACTTGAAGACTCCAAACATTTTCAAAAGCCAATGAGGGATTTTTAAAAAAAGATTTAAACAGAAGTTGAATCACTAATGAAGCCACATAATCTTTCTCATATTTTGGTAGTAACTCTACAATCTGTTGCCTTATGATGTGAAGTTTTCCTTACTTTATGCTAGATAAGTTTGCTTAGTGTTTAAGAACCATTATCAACCTATTATTAATGTAATCTAAATATTCTTTATACCAATAGTCTTCTATAGAGCTAATGTCCTAAGAGGCTTAATTTAAACTCCCCAAAATGTGACCATTAACATGAATGTCATCATAAGTGTTAGTTTCTATAAAATCAATATCAATTTTAATTTTTCAATGTTATCATTAGTTTCTATAAAATTAATACCCATTTTCATTTTCAAATGCATTAATTTTTGACAAAAGGTTACAAAATATATTAGATACAATTACAACATAATTATTTTGTTCCTTCCAGCAAAATCTGTTGTTGTACACAATGTATGTATTAGTTTCTTATTGTGGTTATAATCAATCACCCCAAATTCAACAGCTGAGAACAGTGTAACTTCTTCAAAATGTAGGTTCTATTTTGCGGAACTCACGGCCTTTCCCTAGGAGCGCAGCTTGGTGACAGAGTGGTTGGCTAGCATGTGCCAGGCCCTAGCTTCAAACACAAGAACCAAAAACCCCAAAAAGAAAAAGTCAGGGTGCTTGCAGGACTATGTTCTCTTCTGGAGGCTCTGGGAAAGGTTGCACTGTCTCACCTTACTTACCTTCTAGAGGCTCCCTGCCTATGTTTCTTGGTTCATAGTTTTCTTTGCCTTTAAATCCAGAAACGTCAGCCTGAGCCTTTCTCCTGTTACGATCTATATGACTCCCTTAGACTCTCATATGGAATTTGAGGTACCCACATGATCTACACTGGGCTCACACAAGTAATCAAGGATACACTTCCCATATCAAGGTCAGTAGATGGACAGCATCAAGTACATTTACAGCCTTTATGCTCCTTGCCATGTAATCCAGGATGCCTGAGCGTAGGGCACGAGCAACTCATTCAGGGCTTTGTGCTGCTTCCCACGCCCTATATTATTTCTTACAAGGTCATAGCTCTGTTATCTCAGGATGTGAGTGTCTTGAGCCAGCTTCCTTTCTTCTGGATAAGACTTCAGTAAATACTGCTACCCAACAAGACAGGTCCCAGATCAGGGCCCATCTAGCCCCCATGAAAAGCTTTGAAGGCCTTTTCAAAATGTGTTCATTTGAACACATGATCACATTATAGGAAAATAGTCTTTAGGATTCAGATACAGAGCTTAAGCTATGAAAGATTAGATTAATCGAGTTTCTCCGATTAGACATTTTCCAGCTGGCCTATGGTCTTCTCCGAGTACTCCGGGTCTGGGGTCGCTCCTCGGTCAATGTTTTTTCCCATTCTCTCTGTTGTTTCCCATAGCCACCTATGGTGGTGACTCATTGGCGTTTCACCCTCAGGCTCATTGTATTACTTATCATTATTACTCCTTTTCAGTGATCCAACTATCCTAACTCTTCCATCTTCAAGGATTTCTTACCACAATAGCTACTTTACCACCATACCACACACCTTTCTTAAACTTTTGATAATCACAACTATTATACGATGTGTAGTTGTTATTGATCACTGTTTTCCGGATGAAGGGAGTAATATGTTCATAGGTTTGCTTTGTAACATAAATTAACACCTTATTAGTTCGATCATGAGTTAGCCAACTTCTTAGTTCTTTGATAGAGGAGATTTCGCCAGACAGAGATCTTCTAGCTAACCGTCCTTCTAGCCAAGATTGAAAGTATTCTTTTGCTCTAAGGCTCTCTAAGAGCACCAAAATTCAGATTGATGTCACCTCCACTCACTGACTCTTTATCTTAACAACAGCCTTCCTTTTCTTTCATTTATCATTAGAAGGTGGAAATTATTTGTCAGGGTCCAGTGTCTTCCAAATGACAATCTCTCTGTTAAGTGTCCTATTGTGTTTGAGATGAGACTTTTCTTAATTGAACTCAGATACTTAGCAAAGCAACTGCTTGAAGTAATACCACCCTTTGGGGGCTGTCTTATTTACTTTTCTACTGCTGGGACAGAAGGCCCAACATCCACAACTTAGGGAGAAAAGATTTATTCCAGCTCACAGTTTCAGAAGGCCACAGTCCATTCATAGGTAGGTGGCTGTAATTGGGGCCTCTCTGGTATAAAACACCTGGGTTCCCCAGGACCCCACCACACATGTGGCAATCCCAAGGCAGGTGTGGTAGCTTGGTGGCCATGGAGACACAGGCTCCCTAAAATATAAAGTAACCTCCCAGGTGCTGCCTGTTTGCACTGGCACTCCTCATGTTGTCCTGCTTGGTCCTTGAAGATGCTGGCTAGCCATGGACAGGTAAAATTCCTCAAGGGAGTAACAACCTAAGACAGGCATAGTTGCAGAGGGACCATCAGGAGAAAACCTGAAAAGCAATGGATATGAAACACAGCTGGGAGGGGGGACCCCAGTCTCCATGGCTGCCCAGCATCCCAGTTCATTTCAGGACCCAGGCAACATGCAGACCTGGTGGGCAGTGCCACCCACTGATGCCCCACTTCATGGTGTATCAAGGCTCACTTTTTGTTTCTTTCTATCTCCCTAAAGTTTTTTATTTTGTTAGTTGATGCTTTTTTCTTTAATTTTGTTTTTAGTACAATGAGGGGAAAATGTTGGGGACCACTGCCACAGTTGTGCCAAAAGCATGCACAGCAAAGTTGACTGAGAATGAGACTTATTCACTGTTCTTTGTTTAAAAATTATCACAGACCTTGGGCATGGGTTGTTGTGACCCACATGTTCTACTCTGTAGATTCTTCCGAGTAAGACACAATCATTACACTGTGACCCTATTTCTCGTAACTCCCAGGCTGAGATCCATAACCTTAGTAGATAAAATTGTTATGTTTAGTCCTTGCCTTGAACTGTCATGATTAGCCGTGATTGGAGTAGTTAGGTCTGGTGGGTCAAGATGTCCCTGTAAGATGGGTCAGTTCCCAGGTAAACAGAAAACAAACAAACAAATTGCACAGCAGAAAAGCTTGCACCAGCAAGGTTATTGATGTATTGTCGTGGAAACCAAGATCTCACCTCAAACATCTGCCTAACACTGGTGCCCCAGAAAAATAAATTAAAGGTCAATCCCTAAACGCAATCAGTAAAAACCATGGGACTTTAGCTCTCTTAGCTTTCCTGCCCAGGGACAGCCAAGCATATAAATGTACCTTTAAGTACCACAGCAGGGGCTCCCTAGCTCTACTGGTGGAGCTTCCTACTTTATCACAGCAGTACCTTGCCTTTTCTCCCCCCACCCACTCCAGAGAGTTTTCATTTATGGGAAACTGAACTGAAATTCCTGCCTCACGATTTGTCTTGAGCAGAGCACTTAGCATCCATCCATATGTGTCAGTACTTCAAGGAATTGGGATCATAACACCTACTTCTTGAGATAATCTCCATGTACACGGCTTGATAGAAAAACAAAATTATCAAGATAAGTAGTAATCAGTGAGAGATTTCCCAAAGAAAATGGTATTTGCTAGGAAATAACAGAACATTACAATGGGAAGACACACATAGGAAAACACATGTGTGTTCAAGAAGGGGTTTTTTAAAAGCCAAATGGAGACATTTACATCAGATAATTAGATACGGAGTTTACTGGCCTCAGAAATTCCTACCACAGGAATTTGCTGGACAGATGTTCATTTAAGAGTGTCTTGTCTCAATTGCAGCAGTATTAAACAATGATAAAGATAAACTTTATTAAAGAAATCTGTGTATATGAGACTGGATGTAGGTAGAAGGGGAAGGAATCACTTTGCAATCCAAGCATTCTGGGACGCTGAGGCAGGAAGTTTGCACAATCAGACTCGCCATGGGCAGCTTACCAAATGAGCAAGAACTTTTCTCAAAATAAATAAATAGAAGAAGACTGGACATGTAGCTCAGTGTGAAGGTCCTGAGTTTTATCTCCTGTACTGAAAAAATAAATCCTCTGTGAGACTTCAGAAAAATCCCTGCAACACTATTTTATCTCAGGCAGGCAGACACGAGCCTTCCCCTTTTATGAGTACTCAGTTCCAGTTTTGTCTGGTCTGCCAAGGACAATTTCATGCTGGACTCATCAACTGTAAGAGCATGTGCTGGATTTAAAACGTCTAACTAAGGCTTTTTTGTTTGTTTCTTTTAACTTGGTTAAGTTTTTTTAACTGGATCCATCTTCCCTTGTGATAAAGTTCAAGCCAAGAGATTCCACATTTCTTAGAAATAACTAAAATTAAATAAATAAAAAATTAAAATTAATTATTGATGACATAAGAAAACAGACTGGATGTGATGGCTTCGGGCAGTTGGTGTCTACTTTGGAAACTCCTCCATGGGGCTGGAGGAATAGCACAGTGGTTAGACTGTCCATCTAACACGTGCAAGGCACTGAGTTCAATTCTCCAGCATCACTTAAGCCTGGGCTGTTGGTGCATACTTGTAATCCCAGCACTTGGGAGGCGAAGGTAGGAGAATTACTGTGAGTTGAAGGCCAGCCTGGGTTGTATAAGTGAGTTCAGGACCCACCTGGCCTATAGAGTAAGACCTTCTCTACAAAAAAACAAAACCCTCTACGTGATTTTTTGTCTGACACCTGTCTTTTGAGTATTATTTATATATTTAGACACAGAGTCTCACTCTGTACTCCAGGCTGATCTTCAACTCACTATGTAGCCCAAACTAGACCTGAACTCATGACAGTTTTCCTGCCTCAGCCTCTTGAGTGCTGGGATTACAGGCATGCACCACCGTGTTCAGCCATTATGTGGATATGCGGGATAAAACCCAGGGCTTCATACTTCCTGGGCAAGTGTCCTAATAGTGGCAGGGGCTCGGGCTGAGTCTTCCAGAACACAGACATGGGACACATGGCCTTATCAGTGTGGAGACAGCATGATCCTGTCAGCAGCACAGCATGAAACACACATGTGCACTTCCTTATAACTTCCAGTATCACCTTGTAACTTTAGAATGTATCTTTTAGTTTCATCAACAGTAACTTTAAAGTAGCCAATCACAATTACCTGTTACCATAGAGGGGAGACAAAGGCATTAAAAGTGTATACAAGGGTGAGACCTCTATTGTCTAGACCCAGTCACTGGATACTAATCTGCTGGGTCACGACGTTGGGTTAATAAAGTTGCTTCCTATATAAGCCTCTGTGTCCTGCTTTTTTGTCCATCTTGCAACACTTCCTGTGCCTCGGCTAGGAAACAGAGATGGTGGTCTTCAACTGCTCTTGTCATCAGGGTACAAATCCTGGGATGCTGGGAGAGGTGACCTTGCCTGATGCCAGTGGATCAATTGATCCACAGAGGACTTAGCCCTCCTGGCATACCAGAGCAAAGACCTCTCAAAACTGCAGTGGAACTCAGAGGCCAGGAGGCAGCTAAAGGAGCCCTGCCCATCGGACTGGTGAGAACCCAGGCTCATTGGCAGACTACCTTGAAAGGATAGGAGAGGAGCCTCATTACCTCCTAAAGTTGTCCTAGTGGCATCGTAGAGGAGGTGAAAGGCACTGGATAGAGGGTTGGAGCTGTCTGACTGTGAGTGAATGGTGAATAAATGTGACACCTTTATCCCATCCCTTGTGTGTGATCACTGCCTTCTAGAGAGGAAATGGGTGGCTACCAAAACAAACTCACCCCACTAGAGTGCATGGTTAAACCAAAAACCTCCAAAAAGGGATGTTCAGGAAACCATGGTATGAACTTAACTCCTAGGAAAACTCCAGACCCTCTGCAAAACAGAGTAGCCTTTGTTCAGGTGAGCTGCACCCCTACGGAGCTCACTGGATAAGGAAGTAAGCAGCGAAGTGTTGCGAGTTGTTGCAGATCTCTGTCCTCCTGACCATATTCCCTTGACTGACTGCTGGCAAAACATTGTCCACTGCCGACCACCTTGGCTGAGGATCTGCCGAAAGGAAAAGTATGAAGTTATGGTGGTCCAAATGGCAGCTCATTCATAGTGCCAATTGAAGCCCAAGAAACCCATTTCATCTGGAGAATCTGAGGAGACTCTTCCACCGTGTGCACCTCTGTACCCACACCACCACCTGCACCTAAACCTGCACTCCCTGAAGCGGGAGGAGTGGTTTCCATAGTTGAGGCCGCAGCAGAGGCTGCTCACACCCTATTGCCCACAAAAAAAATCCTAGACTCCTTTGGCCACAACCACCCCCAAACTGCCATGGACAGTCAGCCTTCTGCATAAAATGCAGTTCTTTAGATAGCATTGAGGGCAACCTGGGGCTCCTTTACCATAATCGAGACAGTTAGGGGAGAGTCTGGCTGTGAGATCTCAAAGAAAAAGACTCATGTTTGTCAAGACCTTGGTTTTTATCTGACCCAGGGACAGCATTACCTTCAACACACAAAAAGAAACAAACAGTTGCTCAATCCAACCTCCTTGACCTGACACTAAGTTTGGTGATTTCTTGGGGCTGCCAGCTTCTACAGGATCTAAATACCTAACTTTTCTGTTCTGACCAAATCCCTTTACAAAGCCACAAAGGGGTGAGAGGGAAAGGAGACCCTGTTATGGAAACAGACCCAAGAGAGGCTTTTAAACAGATCAAATAAGCCGTGACAAATGCCCTGGCTCTAGGGCTCCCAGACATAACTAAGCCATGTTCCTATATGTGCAAGAATGTGCTGGCGCTGTGGTCAGGGTGTTACTCCAAATGTTGGGGTCCTGAACAACTTGGCTCTGTCTCTCAAGGCTGGCCATCCTGCCTCTGGGCCTGCTGACATAGCCTTCCTAGTAACAGAGCCTGATAAGGATACGATGGCAGGAAAGTTAATGGTCCGGGTGCCTCATTCAGTTCTAACTTTGAGAAATCATAAGGGACAATAATATTGGCTAACTAATGCCTAGGTGGTCAAGTACCAAAAATTGTTATGTAGGAATCCACCCATTCATCTAGAAGACATAAGAACTTTAAACCCAGCAACTCTTTACCAGTTAGTCTACGTGAACTTAAACATGATTATGTGGAGGTTGTGGTAAAGGCTTTCCAGGTGGCTGGACTAAACAGACCAGCCTCTTTGGGACTTCAACACAAAATGTTTCCCTGATAGTAGCAGTTTCATTGAGAAAGGGAAATGCCTGGCAAGGTATTCCATAGAAACTCACTTTGGAGGCTAAGCCCTTGCTGATCAGGACTTCAGCACAGAAAGCAGAACTTGTTGCATTAACTTGAGCTTTTCAACTAGCAGCAAGGTATAGGATAATATATGGACAGACTCAAAGTATGTATATACATTCTTCATGTGCATGGGGCTTTATATAAAGAAAGGGGCTAATTTACTCAGGAGGAAAAGATACAAAGTTATGATATGAAAATCCTTGAACTCTTAGATGCTGTATGGGTCTCTAAAAGGTGGCTATTAAACGCACTCAGGGACACCAAAAAGGGGATGATATTAAAAGAGCCACCAGAAAATCCAAACTACTCATAACATTGGTTGGATCCAAGCTTGCATCCTTGAAAGTCAGGCCTGACACCTGGTGAAGACGGGAAGAATCCAACCGTGGGCTCATATCTGACTTCTCAAACAGGATCTAGCAGTCTGGATCCATCGCCTATAGAGGGTGAAACTGAGGTGTGGGATCGTGAGCATATGTTACCCAGTGGCCAACTTCCTCTCTTCTTGGCCGAGAGCCACCTTAGGCGTGATCCCCTGTTTGCCTTATGAAAACATTTCATGTCATCTGTAATGCTTTTGGGAGAAAAATAAAGCAAAAGAAATAGAAAAGAGTACCTGGTGACTGCAAGAAATATGGGATGGATATTCTTAACCGACTTAATGTGAAGAAAAAGGCATCCTCTGGCTATACACTGAGCCAAGGGAGGTGTGTGAGAAACTAAAACTCAGAACTGTCTGCCTACCAACACATACTACAGGACAGAAAGAAAAAGTTTTAGCAGAGCAATGCTGAACTACAGTACTAACAGGCCTAATTTCAGACCAATAAATGTTACAGAAACTCAGCATCAGGTACTGCGTGAGCAGCCACCCTCAGGCCTGACCTTAACTGTAAGCCCCAGGACAAAAGAGAATGCATCAGCTGTGGGCAAAAAGAAACTCATCAACGATAAGGCAAAATCTCCATAGCGACATCCCTAAGAGAAAATGACTAAGCTGGCACTCAAACATGACAAAGCCTGTTCCCAGAATGATGGAGCGAGGTGAGCTGTTCCCACAGAGGGGAAAACAAAGCACACCGAAAGGGTGCAAAACACAAAGTCCAATGCAAGCAACACATTCCCACTGGGATGGGTGGCTTCCTGGGCACCTTTTCCTTCCAGATATATCAACGTGGCAAAGTAGCTTCGTGATTATTACAGTGAGCCGACTTATTACACAGAAATAGCTAAACAGATTAATCAAAATTAAGATACCATCTCACTCCAGAGAGAATGGCCTATATCAACACGTCAAATAATAATCAGTGCTGGTGAGGCTGTGGGGAGAAAGGAACTCTCCTACACTGCTGGTGGGAATGTAAATTCATAAAACCACTTTGGAAAGCAGTATGGAGAGCTCTCAAAAGACTAGAAATAAATATCCCCTTCAATCCAGCGACACCTCTCCTGGGACTATATCCAAAAGAGGCCAAAACAACACATAACAGAGACATATATATACCCATGTTCATAGCAGCACAACTAACAATAGCTAAAATATGGAAGTCACCAAAATACCCATCAACAGACCAATGGATACACAAACTGTGGTATTTATACACAATGGAATACTATGCATCTATAAAGTCCAACAGTGCGGAGGCTTTTGCGGGCAAATGGAAGAAACTTGAGGACATCATGCTTAGCGAAGTGAGTCAGAAGCAGAAGGTGAAAAATCAAATGGTGTCTCTGATTTAAGAGACACAGATCACTACTCTTATGGAACTTAAAATGAAAAACAAAGTGAACGAGGGGGTAGGGTGGGGGAGGGAGGGCAGGGGAAGGAACAAAAGGAGAGTGGGAAGCTCCTTGCCACCTTGACAAGATACATATGTGCACAAAATCCTCAACTTCATTGTAAACCTTAAATCTTGCACTAATACATATCAATAAAATGGGGGAAAAATTAAACCATGAAAAATCTGCTCCCCACAACTGACTTATGATTTTAGTGGTACAAGGAAAAATCTTATCAGGAATAATTCACCTCTATTTATTTTCTAAGTCACAAAAGATTTAATTCAACAATACTTGCACTGTCATGACATGCAATATGCATGGTCTGAAAGAGCTGCCTCATGGATAAATTTGTGAGACTTTCCATTATTATAAGACATTCAGAAAGTATTAATATTGAGGTAGATAATTTAACAATCATTAGTGAAGTATATTAAGACTGTCTTTGTATAGGTACAAAAATCATACCAACTGACCTCCAAGAGCTACTTTTTCACCTCTAACCTGGAGGATAATATTCAATTCAAGGAGAAACCAGAGCCAACTTACAAAAAGACAAAACACATAAAAGACAGAAATATTCATTACTTCAGTGTTAGAGACACAAAGAACTTACTGAGGGTCTTTTTGCTTAAAGACAGCAATTTCATTTTTTATGTAAACACCAAAAATGTGACCATATATTGACCAAACACACACACACACGCACAACTGTTCCTGACATCATTACATCATAATTGCACCAACAGGAAACATCATGCTCAGTTCTTGAATAAAAATAATGTGCAAACTAATTTCTCAAGGAACACGTGTGACTTTTTAAGTGAAATGCTTCAGAACAATATGAATAAACAAGCTATGAGACTTGCAAAACGTAGTGTGAATGGAGGATGAGAGGAATCTCTTGGGAGACTTTAGCAAGTGCTTGAAATCGTGCTTGTCTCTGAGGAGCAGACAGGGGCTTTCCTCTCATTATTTCCCAGCTCTCATTTTGTTTGCATCTGAGAAGAATGAATTTACTCCAGAATAATCAGCTTTCATACAACCTTGAAAGGAACATGTTGAACTTAAAATTATCTTTCTACTCATCTAGCAATGGCTCTTTTTGCTTCATTTAACCAGGTCGAGACTTCAGTTAGGATCCTTTTTCTCTCGAGATGTATTATTAGCCAGGAGATTTTTTTTAGTCCATCAGGAAAAAAAAGGATTTACTATTATAAATGAAATTAATATTATTGATGAGATGAAGAAAGCAATTTGCTAGTACAACTGCTTCTGACAGGTGATGTTTACTTTGGCGACTCCTTGTTATATTCTCAGCTGATACTTGCTTTCTCCTTCACTTTATCTTGATCGTCATTTGGGGGGATTAATATATACTCCACACTGGATTTCTTCTCTCTAGGTACCAGGGGAATTTCTGTTGTAACAGGTGACATGTAAAATGTCACAATGTGGTAGTGGGGCTTGGCTGTAACCGGGATCTTCAGGATGACCTCTCATGAGATGTGACCTGTATATCTGCCCCTTAGATGTGGTCACCCATTGCACAGGAATCCAAGATGTCCGTATCACCATTAAATCCACAGCCACAGAGCCCACCCCTGACTTCTGATTCATCTTGCTTGAATACTCATGCTCGCTACAACCATTATATCCCGACTCTGACATACTTGTAGAGTGGCCAGTTCTTCTCTTTTCAAGCAGCTTCCACAGTAGACATAGACAATTGAGCTTCTCTGCTTGTGCCATGAAAAGGCTCATGGGACACCCTGAGTCAGCACTTAGCCCCACAACTGGATACCTACTGATGCCACTGTGATTGCCCTGGGCCCAGGCTTCCAACCCAAGCTGCATGGCTCTGTTACTTCCAAGTGGGGCACAGCTCTTTTTCCATCTGGGATAATCCCAGAAATGTGTTACTAACAATAATTTCTAAATATTTGAATACAAATAACTCTGACTTTCTTACATAATTTTAAATTGTAAATTGTTTTCTTCTTTCCTTTTACAAAGACCATATATTACTTTATTATGTTAAAAAAGTAAAAGTTATAAACACTTTAGAAATGCTTACTGAAATAAATAGGAGGTTCAGAGGTAAGAATTTGTTATTCTATAAACAGCAGTTAGAGAGTTTCCAATTTGGGAATAATGTCACTTTTAATCCACATCTCACAATAAGTTTCCTTTGATCATATAATTTGTTCTCTTCTTCCCATGGAAATGAGTCAAAATACGTCCAGTG
This sequence comes from Ctenodactylus gundi, assembly GCA_004027205.1. Lineage (NCBI taxonomy): Eukaryota > Metazoa > Chordata > Mammalia > Rodentia > Ctenodactylidae > Ctenodactylus > Ctenodactylus gundi. The sequence goes on from PVKB01004703.1 coordinate 73,796, forward strand.
CTTTAGTTCAAATGATATCAATTAAAATACCACTTATTTGTAATAGAAATGAACAAAAAACCAACTATCCAACTAAGAATAGGAGAAAGAACAGGATGAATCATAAAGTCGAATCATTTACAATCGTTGTTAAGTATGAAAGCAATTTTAGAAAGAATTTCTATAATTTTTAAAAATACATAAATGATGTCTTGAGTGACGGGAGGAAAGCTGATTTATATCATCATACTTATGATCTTCTATATTTTCCACATTTTCCAGAGTGAGCACAGAGCATTTTATTATCACAATTTTTTTGTTTAAAAATAGGCACAAACATTCTAAACTTTCTTTTTAGACACAAATGATCAAGCCTTAAATACTAAATACCTAAATGAATGAAGTATCATGAAAAAGATTTTATCTAAGTGGATGACAAATAATTTCCATTCTCCAGGAGGAGGGACTTTTATAAAGGAACAGTGATATCATACCTACAATTTTTAATGCCAGTACATTTATTTCTCATGTATTAGATTAGTGAAAAAAAGTTAGTAAAACCTGAGAATGTTGTCAGAATCAAAGTGGAGTTGCTTCTCTCAAGCCCTAATACAAAAATAATAAATAAACCTTTATGAGAGGAGAGCATTGCAGGCACCTGTGCCTGATAACAGGAACTATTTACAGTAGATGCCAGAAACATAAACTTAAACAAAAACTTCTGCAATGTTACGCAAAAAATGCTACAGCAAAATCATCTCCCGAAACTACCTATTCAGTGTTATTGACTACTGTTGTTAAAGATTACTGTCTCAAAATAATTTTTACCATCTTCCTCATTTTGATTTCGAAAACCTTGTCTCAATCTCCTAGACAACCAGAAAGTTCCCTGTGGCATGCAGGTTCTCATAGCAATGTCTGTTCCCAAACTGAATCTTTGCAGAATCTGGAACTGAATATTATTTAAGTGGCCAAACCCATGATTATCACGAAGAAAGTAATTTACACATTTTACAGCAGAGGGACTTTAAACTAGGTTGTTATCCCTACTGCGAACTCAGAGTAATCAATTTTAAGAAAGCCTGAAAGGGACTTGACTTGACATTCTAGTGTCTGCCCTTGCACTGTGGCTCCGCCCCCCGCAGGCAGAGCCAAGCCTCTGAATCTAGGAAATAAAACCCACCGCCAGCTTTGGAGCCAGTTCACAAGACTCTCTTAGACTGCGCTGTAACAGCCATGGCCACCTTTGTGGAGCTCAGCACCAAAGCCGAGATGCCCATTGTGGGTCTGGGCACCTGGAAGGTAAATAAATATGTATATATATAAATCTTAAAGGACCTGTTTTCCTCCTGAATGCTTGGACATTTTCTCCTCGCTGTTTTAAGTGGGCCTGGTGGTTGGAGAAGTGAGTTTCAGTGTTAGAGCCAGGAATCAAGCAGCTTTCATTTCTCATGGCTGAGGGAGCCTGCACAACTCCGGAACGGGCTTGTATCAACAGTGCAGAGAGTTTCTCTAGCACTGGGTGAACTTAACAAACCTTTTAGGGAGAGTAGTCTTTTCCTATAAAACACTTTTGGTACTGGGGCACTTAGCCAGGCTGGACATTTTCTACAATTCTTGGCTGTGAGTTTGTTGCTGACTGAGCGAGAGAAGATTCAGAGCAGAGGAAGCCCTGCCCCCTTGCATGTTTCGGTGTGGGACTGGTACCCGCAGGGTCAGTGTGGCCTGTGAAATTGTTACAAATGGGGACTCCCAGAACTCACTCCAGGCCTTTGAGTGACCATCTGCACTTAACCGGCATCACCCAACGGCTTTCATGCCTATCTGTAAAGGCCAGGGACCACAGAAAGCCTCGGGCAGGATGCAGAAGCTCACTGCCAGTCCTGTTGTTAAAAATTATTGGCACATACAATGCTTAACGTGCATTCAGTTTTCACGTGAAGGAGATTCGCGGGCCTGTTTGGGGTTGTTTGGTCTTGTTCCATTCTCTTCTAACTGCTTTTCTGGGGCATTTCCCTCAATGACAGCCTCATTCTGGCTAGTTTCTAAGCACTGTCTGGATTCTTGCTTCTCTCTTGTCCTTTCTGGCCGATCTTTTTCTTCTCTCTCTCTCTCTCTCTTCTCTTTCCTCTTTTGCTCAGTGCTAGCCTGATTCAGTTTCAGCCTTTCAGCTTGAATATCAAGAATTTCCCCAGATCAAAAACTTAACCTTTTATAAAAGCCACCAGTAATCACTTCCATATATCCTTGAATCTGCTTAGCCTGGGTAAATTTTCCAGATCTAATTTTAGAATTTCACTATAAATGTAAAAATTATGAAGGGATCTCTTTCCAAGAGGATAATGCAATTTCCACGAGGATACAATCTGAAGAACTACATACTTACTATAGGAGGTGAAGGAGGGTGTATACTAGTTTGTTAGGGTACCCTGGGCTGTGTGGGGGACGCAATTCCTTATCCCAGTGATCTTGGAACTACATGTCTCTGTTGTTAATACTTCTCAACTTTTGTTACTTTACAATAGAAGAAGATTCAAGAAGACTTTTTTTGAGACAAGATTTACTTGCTTTTCTCCCTTTCAATTGTTTGGTGTGCCTAAGTTAGACCTGAATGTGGTATTGTGAATGCTCCTTCTTTTTTCTTTTCTTTTCTTTAAGGTGAAACAGAAAGTATATTCATGTAAGGCTTTCTGTCTCTTCTTTTCTCTGAAACAATAAGTACATATTTTGCTCCACATACTGAGCCTTAGGAGGTATGTGGTGGTGTGACAAAAATTTTATATATGTTGTAAACAAATAAACAACACAAGGACCTCAGAGATTGGAATTCTTATTCTTTCTATTTTACAAGCAAGGCCCACAGTTATCAGACCTCTTGGTTTGCCAGGGACACATTGAAATGGAATTATTTTGGGCTGCATATAATATATGCACTAAATAATGAATTTCTCTATAGTTATAGGTTTTTATTTTTTATATTTGCTATTATAACCTTTGAGAAATGTAGGCAAAAGTTCTACAGGTTTCAGATTGGACACTCCTGGGGGAAGTCTAGTCAGGCTCCCATACCTGCTACGTGATGGAGCTCAGATTCATCCTGCCATGACCATTTCCCAGGTCCTTGTCACTGTGGTCTGAAATTTCCTAAGGGTTACTTTAGAAATCAGTTGTCAGCCTGGCTATTGGAAAGTTATAGTGGGAGCCATCTGTCATTACAACCACGTGAAGATATTCAACACTTACTAAATTAAAGGGGAGCTGGCTTTTAGCTCTGATAAAGCATGAGATCTTTGCATAAAATTAATTCACTTATTTTCATTCCTGTGTTCCAAAAATCTCCCAGTAGTCCCTGACAAATGGGATCCCAGTGAACCCTGGTTTGGAGAAGTTGGGCCATACATGCTAACAGAGAAAGTTTTGAAATCAGACTATCTGATGATACTTCTATTGCCTTTCAGTCTCCTCCAGGCCAAGTGAAAGATGCTGTGAAGTCGGCCATTGATGCAGGATATCGCCACTTTGACTGTGCCTATACCTACCAGAATGAGAATGAGGTGGGAGAAGCCATCCAAGAGAAGATACAACAGAAGGCTGTACGACGGGAGGACCTCTTCATCGTTAGCAAGGTAAATGCAGTCCACGCACTGGGAGGCCCTGGTCCCAGCTAGAGGTATCTGGATGCGGTCAGCACAGAGCTCTGTAAGGCTTGCCTTTAGGCCTATATTTCTCTTAGCCCTGTCACATCTGCCTTTCTTCTGTTCCCACATACAAACATCCATACATCAATCCATTACTGGTATTTGGCAGATGGCACTGCCACTCCACCATCCCTAGAGTTGGCTTACCTATCATAAACATGGCTCCACGGAGTCTCTGTATCCTTTGCTTCCCCACTTCCCATCAATGGGCTTCATCTGCTCAGCACTAGCCAGAGGCAAACAGCACAGTCACAGAAGGGCCTGAAGTGTGCCTTTTAGCACTGTGGTCTTGGTGGGCTTGACCACTGGCCTCCACTCTTAGAGTAATGTGGAAAATGATGAAAGCAACTTTTGTTACTACATCTAAATCTCTTTTTCCCTTTTTATTTTAGTTCCCTTAAACATCTAGTTTTAAAATATTATAAGAAAGAAGAGAAGGGGGTTGGGTCTGAGAAGGTTGAGAATCATTGGTTCTATATTAAATAAAACTTGATAGAAGATACTGTTCTTTGTAATTGGAAAGTGCATCAGGTGAGAAAGAGACACATTGTGTACCACAGTGGCCAAATCTGAATAAACTCCTGGGAAAATCATCACTAGGGGCCTTGTAACAGTGGGAATATGAGAGTACAGAAAAAGGACCTCTTTTTCCAATGGCACATGAAGACCTAAAGCTGGGCCCGGTGGCATAGAACTGAAATCTGAGCATTTGGGGAGGCTGAAGTAGGATGACAGCAAGTCTGAGCCCAGCCTGGGCATCTTAGCCACTTTAGCAAGATCCTGACACAAAATTAAAAATGGAAAGGTACTGGGGTTGTAGTTCACTGTGAAGGGCCAAGGCTTAATCCCCAGTGCCACCAAAAAAAAAAAAAAGTTGAAATGTAAAGGTCAGAGGTCATCAATGCCATGGAGAACTACCAGTTAAGGAAGGGATTATCAGAGGTATACCAATAATTAACGAGAAACCTCATATACTAAGTAATCTAGACACAAAAAGATAAGAGCACCGAAAAAAACAAAACAAAAAAACAAATTGTCCTCGGTACGGAAACTTCATTGACTTGCTCATCTCTGTTGACTCTGCATGTGCTGCATCATGTATGTTAATCACTTGGATTAGATCAACCTGCAAAAAGTAGGGAGCGTGGTGTGTTGTAGACTTTCCACCATTTCTAACTCCTCTTTGTTGTGCCCTGTAGTTGTGGTCCACATTCTTTGAGGGAGGCCTGGTGAAGCAGGCCTGTCAGAAGACCCTGAAGGACCTGAAATTGGACTACTTGGACCTCTACCTTATTCACTGGCCTCAGGGATTTCAGGTTTGAGTTCTTCTTGCTCCAAGTGCAAGCAGCTGACCAGAAAATGGCAGCTGTGACAGGGCTGCGTACGGGGTTAACTGGAAGCAGAAATGCTTAAACAGAGCAGGAAATCACTGGTCAGGATGGCCAAGGACATGGGCTCCTGCTAAGTGATCTGCACGTGTATCTTTCTGAGATCATGGGTACTATTTGAATTATCCACATGATTAGGTTTTGTTGTAGCTATATCTGAGAGAACTTATGATTTCCAGAAGCCTGAAAAAACTGCAACTGCCATATTGCCTTTGTCTTGATTTCACATTGAAGGATTTCTGCCATGGGAGTACCTGGATTACTCTTACAAACATTATTTCAGGCACAACCACCCTGTTAACTAAGGCAGACTCCAGGAGTGGTCTGTTGGAGAACAGCCCAAGTACGACACAAGAAGGTGGCCACTCATCACAGAAGGATACCCATAGGCCTGTTCCTACCTGCTCTTGATAACAGGGAATGATGAGGTAAAAGTTCATGGTGATAGTGATGGCTTCTAGAGTACACCAGCAATGGGGTCTAAAATAAACTTAGCAGACTGCAAACATAAGAACTTACCTACAGGGATGTATTTATGTAGAGATCATGTTGAAGCTCCTTATCCCGAAGTGTGTTCTCCAGACCTTGATAAATCTGATATGCAGGTATGAGTACTTAGTATGAGTCAGGATTCTGAAACCTTATTTAACAGAACCAGCGATCCAACTGCAGAGCATCATCACAGTATGTTCTTCTGCATTTACAGGCAGGGAAGGACTTTGTGCCTAAAGATGATAAAGGCAACATCCTCCTCGGTAAGACAACGTTCTTGGATGCCTGGGAGGTAGGTTGCAGCTTCTGGTAAGTGTCCTGGAAGACAAAATAGACTTTCAATGACCCTGACACGTTATGTTAGTTTGAAAAAGCCTGTGAGCCTGTGTCTTAATTTTGTCACTCTTATTCTCCCATTCTGATATTTTCTTCCTCATGATCTTTGGATTTGGTGTCTGTCTGATGCTGTTTACATTTTCAGTGCTATCATTAAGCCATCAATACAGTACACCCAAGTTTGGGAATGCACATGCTGTTCTGAATCCATGAAGAGGCACCGTGGATAGGATTTTTGCTTACGTTTATAGGTATTTGCTAAGTAATGGGAGTAAACTATTTATCCCTTGTAAGCCTCATTTTTTACCTGAAAATGAATAGTAATGATTAACATAACTGTGCCAGAAACTGTAATCACAGGGCCTGTTTATTCATCCAGCCTGAGAGAGGAAGAGAAAGAGAAAGAGAGAGAGAGAGAGAGAGAGAGAGAGAGAGAGAGAGAGAGAGAGAGAGATTTTCTGCATTTACAAATGATAAAATTGAGACCTAGGAATATTGGTGACTTGTTTGGGCATGAAAAAAGTATTTGGGACTTAGAAATCTGAAATCAGACTCTCAACCAAGAGCTGTGGGATACACCAGCCCTACTACTGTGGCCTTTAGTGCATGGCTGGACAGCATTGAACATGTTTTCACACATCAGTGAACATGACTGTTGTACTCTTGGATCACATATTAACCTGATTGCATAATTCATGTTAAAAATTGAAGGGATGTAAATTTTTCTTGATAATTTTAAAATTAAAAATTATGACCTCTTGCAAGTGCTAAAAGAGAACAAACTGAATGACAAATTTATGAATGAATAGTAACAGAAAGACTCCAAGCATTGTTAGTGTTGTTTTGTTAGCTGTTTACTACAGTCACCTGTAGCTCACTGTTTATATGGTGTTTAACTGGTTGAAAATAAATGAAGCCGATCATTTCCATAGATCTTGGAATTGGTATGAGCAAATCAAAACTGGATTTTCTGTGGGCTGTGCAAAAATGTTTGTTTATGAGTGATACCTCACAGAAAAGAGGGCAAGGCAGCAATGCAATGATCGGATACAGGTTTGGCCACCTTTAAGTGTTTTTGGAAGGCATTCTTGTTTGTAAATTCATCATTAAATTTGCTTCATAACAACAGAAAGCCAGTTTCAAAGAAATACAGAGCAACTACTTGCATGTCTATGGGTCGATTAAAAGACTGTGTGCAAGCTCTGTCAGTTAAATGTGAGAAGTAGAAATAACAAACCAAAAAAAAAAAATAATAATAACCTCAGGAGGCATCTGAAGCATTAGATGTAACTTGCTATTAGGATCTGCATGTCAAACTAAGCAATAATAATAAAGCAATGCTCTATGTATTTAAGAGATATATTAAACATTATTAAAATAATGTATCTCATGAACCTAAGCCTGTTCATAGAAGAAATCCCACACTCTTTAAAAAGTCTTAAGAAAGATATCAATTTGTCCTTCACATGCATATGTTCCTTATACAATAAATATAAATGTTTATAAAAATAACATAACATGAATGTAAAAACTCTTCAGTGGTTGAAGCCTTATACTTAAAACATTGTTCAAACTGTAAGTTAATAGGTCTGGAATCAGTCAGTCATTGATAGGTATTGAAAGCCGACACTGAAATTTCCTTCAAATTTCCTTTTTGTTTTGAGGTGTTTTTGGTTGAACTGAGAGTTCCCTGCATGACAGACATGAGCTCTACTACTAAGCTACACACTCAGCCCTGAAATTACCCTTTAACACTTTAGGTAGCACTGCTCTGGTGAATATGTTATCTATTTTTCATTTCTAAAAAAAAAAAAAATTCTGTCAGTCAAAAAAGTGTCTCTATTATCTCTTCACAACTGCCAAAAAGCTATTCCCTTCTATAACAGGCCATGGAGAAATTGTTGGATGAAGGGTTTGTGAAAGCCATTGGCATCTCCAATTTCAACCACTTCCAAATTGAAAAGCTCTTAAAGAAGCCTGGACTGAAATATAAGCCAGTGACTAACCAGGTAAATGCTGTTTATTAAGGGATTGCCCTATTTGCTCCTGCACATTTGAAAGCATATCGAATGCTTTGTACTGAGTGCCTTCTCGGGGTAAGAGGTCAAAATCTTTTGGGAAAGAGACAGGCAGACTTACAGGTCTGCTCTAGCCAGTCTGTCAATGGGCAATGTCTGGCCTTTGTCTATCGTTGGTTTTTTTTTTTTTTTTTTTTTGGGTGTAGATCTCCCTTATGAGCTGCTCAAACAGCAGGCTACCATCTCTGGTGATAAATATTGCTCTCTTTTGCAGATCGAGTGTCACCCATACCTCACCCAGGAGAAACTGATTGAGTACTGCCACTCCAAGGGCATCACTGTCACTGCCTACAGCCCATTTGGCTCTCCAGACAGGCCCTGGTGAGATTTCTGCATGGAGTCTTTCTCCCAATATGGTTAAAATATTGTTTTATAATTGATTAGTATCAGTCTGAACTAGCATGTCACCAGGAGGAAAACCATGTGTAAGGGAACGTGTGTGGCTCACTACTTAGACGAGATCATAGGAGGGCAGATGGGAATGAAAAAGAACAACAAAGCCTAGCCCTCTAAGACACTTTGATTCAGCCAATCAGGGCTGGACCAGCCTTCCCCACCCTGAGACTCTAGAGCCCAAAGAGGAGCCCGCTACACGAAGTGAACGGGCCTAACCCAGAGCTGGCAGGCCTTCAGCTTTTCTCTTACATAGACCGTGATGCTGGCCCTTGAGACTGTCATTGCAGTGACTTCATGTGCATGTGGGAACTGTGGGGATTTTTCACACCAACCATCTGTCTCCCTCCAGGGCCAAGCCCGAGGACCCTTCACTGCTGGATGATCCCAAAATTAAAGAGATTGCTGTGAGGCACCAAAAAACCACAGCCCAGGTAAAAGAAGAGTTCTTCTTTTACTCAGTGCCCTTTCTTCCAGTCTTATATTTAAATACTTGTGTTGTCTTTATTTAGCCCTTTGGGAGGGGAGAAAAAGAAAAATCAAGCCTATTTAAGTGTGTCCTTAAAATCTATTGGGACTTTCTGAAAACACATTACTATCAGTAAGCCAGGCAAATATGTGCCAATAGCCTTACTGTCAAGTCCTCCAGTGAGCCACAAATCATTGATGAGGGTTCTGATGTGAACTGTACTTCATCTTAGCTCTAGGACACCAATCCCTCTCCCCTCATTCCTAAAGAAGGAAATTCATAGGCTGAGGCAGGTATATTACCATGTGTTCAAGGTCAGCCTGGGATACATAGTGAGTTCAAGACCATCCTAGATGCCAGAGCAAGACCCTTTTTCAGAAAGAAAAGAATAAAATTCATAAGGTAACTGCTAGAATTAGAGACAAATATCAAATAATTAAGTGCTCAGTTAATATAAGATATTGTCCCTAAAGGCACAGTAAACTACAACTACAGAGACAATTTAGTTTTTCTTTCACTAAATTGTGGGGTCCTGGTAGATAAGTACAAAAATGATATTTCTATTCTACAAAGGTTCTCATCCGGTTTCATATCCAGAGGAACGTGGCAGTGATCCCCAAGTCTGTGACCCCAACACGTATTATTGAGAATTTTCAGGTAAGGTCCTAGCTGGTCATCTGGTATCCCTCAAGTGGAAGAGGCTTGTCATCCTTCCCTTCATTATCTGTGGTTCCTGCTCACATTCAACCACCTTGTCAGCTTGTAGGTCAGGAATTTAGTGTCATTTGGGCTAAGATGAATGATGTGTAGGTTAATGACATGTTCAGGCAGTGAGGGATTATCAGAGCTGTGCATCATGGCATACAAGAAGACTTTGGATGTCCTTCATCAAATAGGTCATGTGCTATACAAAAGAACAGACTGTCTTGTCCACAAAACTACCTCCTGTCAAATGCATTGTGCTTGAAGAATGGTTGTTCAGGAAGAAGCTGTGTTGCCTCGGGGAACAAAGAATACACCAAGATTCGATGCCTACACACCTGATTTTCTTTTTTGCAATACCAGGTCCTATAGGTACTGGGTCTCTATGTTGGTTGTCGGGATATTATCTCAGCTCTACGTGAAGTTAGATCCCTGGACTATAGCTGTCAAGTGGTGAGAGGAGTATGGGGCCCCAGAACAACGCAGAGATGTGATGCTGTCTCTGTCTAAGGCCTAATTTAGTTAACCAGTAAACAAAATAGGAGATATCTCTGCCTTAGACTGTGCTGTGGATACGAGATCACTTCCTCTCAGAATAAATGGAGATCCTGACCCATCAAAAATTACCTTTCCAAAGATATTATTGGATTCTTACCTTTCAGGTTTTTGACTTCAGGTTAAGTGATGAGGAGATGAAGACCATCCTCAGCTTCAACAAAAACTGGAGGGCCTGCAATGTGCTTGAGTAAGCTTCTTGGGTGTGTTAGGTGGATCACCACAGGTCTTTAGAAAGCAGCAGAGCGGGTACTGTAAGAGTAGAAGATAAATGAGATTTCTCTTCTCTTCAAACACTACGATGGAGGTAGAAGCATTCATTCAGTCCCTCGATATTGGTAACTTACTGTCTTAATTATTTTTTCATTGCTGTGTCTAACTATACAACATCCAAACTTTAAGGAGTGCTCTGGGAGACAGAGCTCCTCATGGTACGGCAGAACAAAAAGCAATTCTGGGAGGAAGAGCAGAACCATCACACTCACCACCAGGTCAAACCCCAAGCACCCACCCCTTCCAGCAATGCACCGCCTCCAAACAGTTCACAATATCCACAGATACCTGAGGCTTTCCGGGCATTCCAGATCCAAACCACAACATTTACAATGTGCCAGGCTTACTTTGAGAGTGTTTCCACAGTTCATACTTCTACACTGAGAGACTACAGGGAGATTTGTAGGAATCTAGGGAGAAATGGCTGGGGCCAGACTGGGCGGTGGTAGTGTAGGGGACGAGGAATGACTGAATTCTTTATATGTTGAGAAAGCAGATCCAGTTTAATCTGCTAATAAACAGTCAATAATGACTCTGAATTCATTTTGGTTTTGCTTGAACAACACAAGAATTAAATTGCCATTCAGGAGCAGAAATAAGCCATTTTGTTTGATGTGTGTGTGTGATATCGGTTAGGCATCTCAAAGGGAATGTCAGACAGAGAGCTGAATGTTTCTGTGGGCACTGTAGATGGGAGCAAAGTGATCTGGTTTTCCAGGTGTACCACGTGATCATTGGTTATATAGGCTGAGGTGCATTTTCTAACACCATGAAGCCTTTTCTTTTACATAGTTGGAATGATAACACCAATCATAGTTGAATGTTAGAAAGACTCCTAATCCTTTTCCCTGTGCGATTTTCTCACTTAATATGCACAACAGCCATCACACATCAATGCCAACGTTATTTCCACCTTAACATGTTGTGAAAATGAATGGAGACAATGTATGCAAAGCACATGGTGTGGCACCAGGCTTATTATGAGTCATCATTGTGGTTTTACTCTGGTGTCTTGGTCACTACTCATCTGCCTGCCCTTCTTTCTCACACGTTGTTCCTCTCAATTTAAAGGAAGGTAAAGGTGTGAGCCCCATCTTTATTTGTCACAAAATCTTGGGTTGGAGGGTTGAGCCTGAAAGACCACAAAGATGAAAGACTATACCAGAGACAAATGCCTGTTGGATCACATAGTTTTTGTTCTTATGAAGCAATTTCCTCCTTCTTTTTTTCAGGGTGGCATCTCATCTGGAGGAATATCCTTTCCATGCGGAATACTGAAGCTGAAATTCCCTGAGATTACCTGGTGGTGGATTCTCTATCTCTGCTGAAGCAGAGCTCACTATTCCAACAACTATTTTAGTCAAGCTTCTGTAAAATACTGCTGTGCCTGACCTTGCAATGGGCAGAATATTGACAATGTCTCTATTAGACCTACTTATGTTCAACCATGAGCAGCCCATTACTGAGAAGTGTGAAAAGCCAATTATAACTTCTTTCACTCCTTTGTTTTGGCCAAATGTTTGTTCAAAGCCAGGACTGTTGCTAAAATTGAGAACAGGAAGATGAATGGAAATTAAATAACAATAGTAATCAATGCATTTTGAGAGTTTACTGATTACTGACATAAAGTACCTTTACACTAAATGAACTCATTGAATCCAGCTGTTATCATTTAAGAAAAAGTAAACAGAACCAGAGAAAAGCCAAGGAACTTGCTCAAGGACACACAGATAGTAAATGACTGAACCAAGTGGGAGAATTCAAGGTGATTTATTTTTTGTCCTCTGCTTCCAGAGTTCTTCCCTAGCTTCTTCCCTCTTGACTTTGTCTACTCTTTGGCGGTCTCTGGCCTTGCCGCTGGCTTGCCATTTTGCCCAAGAGGCAATGCTTGTGATGAAAGAGCCTGTGAAACACCCAGAGCAGCTCCTCTTCATTGGGAGGGTAGAAATCATGCCTATCCTACGGGATGGGAAATGCAAGCTAGACTCAACCAAAAAAAAAAAAAAAAAAAAAAAGCCTAGGACCACTTTAAATCTGGAACAATTCTTTCGTTTTCTCTAATCTATATTCTTATGAAAAATTCCAAATATACAGAAGTAACAGTTAAAATATGGCTACCATACTACACATTTAACAATTACTAGCATTTGCAATATTTGCTTGATACACTTTGTTATTTTACTTATAAGCACTGTAACATATGTTTACAATCAGTATAATTATGTTCATCATTGGAAATTGGTACAGATACATATCATCTTGATCATTTTTTATTCCACTTTTCCCCCATCCATTCCTTTTCTCCCTTGCCCAAAACTCCTTCCTATCATGACAAAATCTATTTCCCTGATTTCTACCCATGGTATTTTATTTTGCTCTAAAAATTATTTATATTTTGGATTTCTCATATTAGAGATATCATATGGTGTTTAACCTGTGTCCATATGACTCTGCATTGAAATCTCAAGAACGAACCATTTTCTTAAAAATGACTCAAATTTATCCTTCTCTATGGCAAAGTAGTACTCTATTATTTGTATATGCCGTATTTTCTTTATCCATCTGTCTGTTGATAGCCATGTAGGTCTCTTGCATAATTAGTTAATGTGAATTGTCTACTGTAATGATAAGCATGCATGTCTCACTGTAAAATGATGACTGAGTATTTCAGGAAGATGCTCTGAAGGGGCACATCTGCAGGAAATGAAATTTCTATTTTTAGTTTTTGAGGACTCTCCATACCGACACTATATGGGTATATTAGCTTTCATTCCCACCAACAATGTAGAATCACTTCTTTCGTGTACATGTTGTAGATATAAGTCCTTTGTTAGAAACGTAGATGGCAAAAATTATTTCTCATTCTTCTCTCTGTTGGTTGTTTCTTTTGCACTGCAGAGCTTTTAATTTTGATACAATATTATTTATTACTTCTCAGTGTTATAGGCCAACTTTCAAAAACCCACCATAAACCAATTAAGGCAAGATAAGGATCTTTATTGACACTGGACCGAACCTGCTTCTCAGGGTGAGAATACAGAGAATGGCCTGAGCCGGGACAGCAGAGGGTTGGTACAGGGTTTTGGAAGGGGAGGTGACCTAGGTACAGCATTATTAGACAAAAACCAATCACAATTACATAGCATCCATAGTAACAATATCCACCACTTAAAATCTATAAGGTGTCTGTTACATTTGACAGGACCCAATCACATGGAACTGGGGTTCTTTAAAAATGACCAATTATGTTGTTTTGATTTGCATTTCTCTTATGGCTAGAGACGTTGAGCATCTTTTCATGTATCTGTTGGCCCTTTGTACTTCTTCGTGAGTGAACTGCCTCTTCATTTCATTTGCCCTTTTTTCAATAGGATCCTTTATTTTGGCAGGCTTAATTTTCTTTAGCTCTCTATGTATTCCAGTTATGAGTTTCTTATCTGAGGTGTTGGTGGTGAATATTTTTTCCCAGCCTGCTGGTTCTTTATTTATAATGTTGACAGTTTCCTTTGCTGTGCAGAAACTTTTTAATTTGACAAGATCCCATTTGTTGCTAATGGGGATAATTTCTTTTGCTCTTGGTGTCTTGTCAAGAAAATCTTTGCCTACCCCTATGTCTTTTAGAAATTTGCCTACTTTGTCTTCCAGAAGGTTTAGTGTTTCATTTTTAATGTTTAGGTCTTTAATCCATTTTGATTTGATTTGGGTGCATGGTGATAGGTGTGTGACTAGATTCATTCTTCTGCACGTGGATGTCCAGTTTTCCCAGCACCATTTGTTGAACAGGCTGTCCTTTTTCCATTGTATGGATTTGGCCCCTTTGTCAAAAATTAGGTAGTTGAGGGTATTTGGGTTTGTTTCTGCATCCTCGATTCTGTTCCACTGGTCTATCTGTCTGTTTTTATGCCAGTACCAAATTGTTTTTACCACTATGGCTTTATAGAATAGCCAGATGTCTGGGATTGTAATGCCTCCTGCTTTGGTCTTGTTGCTTAGGATTGCTTTGGCTATTCGCGGTCTCTTTTGGTTCCATATGAATTTAAGAATCGTTGTTTCAAGTTATTTGAAGATACCATCTCACCCCAGAGAGAATGGCTTATATCAACAAATCAAGTAGCAATCAATGCTGGCGAGGCTGTGGGGAGAAAGGAATCCTCCTGCACTGCTGATGGGAGTGTAAATTCGTTCGACCACTCTGGAAAGCAGTATGGAGAGCTCTCAAAAGACTAGAAATAAATATCCCCTTTGATCCGGCGACACCCCTCCTGGGAATATATCCAAAAGAGGCCAAAACAACATACAACAGAGATATATGTATAACCCATGTTCATAGCAGCACAACTAACAATAGCTAGAATATGGAAGTCACCAAAATACCCATCAACAGACCAGTGGATACACAAACTGTGGTACTTATACATAATGGAATACTATGCATATGTAAAGTCCAAAAGCGTGAAAGTTTTCACAGGCAAATGGAAGAAACTTGAGAACATCATGCTTAGTGAAGTGAGTCAGAAGCAGAAGGTGAAACATCAGATGGTCTCTCTGATATGAGAAACCCAGACCACAACTATCTCATGGAACTTCAAACGAAAGACAAAGCGAAAGAGGGGGACGACGGGGGTGGGGGGTGAAGGGAGGGAAGGGAGGGTAGGGGGAGGGACAAAAGGAGAGTGGGAAGGCCCTTGTCACTTTGACAAGAAATGTATGTGCACAAAATGCTCAACTCCATTGTAAACCTAAAATTCTGCACTTGTACATATCAATAAAATGGGGGTGGGGGGGGAAGAAAATGACCAATTATGAAGTGGGCTTAAGAGCCCACGTGGGGCTGAACTGTCTGTCAGCCCATGTGTGTCTGGTCTCTGGAAGGTGTCTTAAAGATGGATGGGAGTTGATATTGCACTACCCATCAATGTACCATGGCGCCAGCGAGGCACCAAGAGCAAGATACAGAGGTGAGAAATAAGGCCATAGATCCTAAGGGTTACAAATCATCTCAGCACCTAAAGTTCACGAGAGTGTCACAAATGTCCTAGGGTTACTCCCCGGGCTAACTCAGTACTCTGCTTAGTGTCACAGCAGTCCTCATCAAATCTTTACAGCAAAGCCACAACACATGGTACAGCTTGTCAGAAAAGGCTCTTTGAAATAGCACTTAGAACAGTACAAAATGGAGTCACTTAAGTATGGATCAAAACTTCAACTATTACACTCAGCTTCATATCTTATGTGGTTGTGGTTCTCTTCAAGTGTTTTGCCATTGACTATGCCTGTACCTGCATCTTCAAGAGCTTTACCAATGTTGACTTCCAGTAGGATCAATGTTTTTGGCTTTATATCAAGGTCTGATTTATTCTGATTAAATGTTATTATAGTATAGGCAAAACACATTGACCTAGATGTAGTCTTCTGCATATGGATAACCAGTTAGTTTACCATCATTTGTTAACTGGGCTATCTTTTCTCCAGCCAATTTGATTTTTGTCTTTTCTTGTTGGATTCCTTTCTCCAAAACAACTAAAGGTGGTAGTTTTTTGTGGGTTTTGTTTTTGCATCTTCAGTTCTACCCATTGATGAAAACATCTGCTTTTATGCCAGTAGCCTATTGTGTTTTTTATTACTGTAGATTTGCTGTATAACCTGAAGTTCAAGATTGCAATGCCTTTTGCTTTGCTTTTGTAGCTCCTGATTGATTTGGCTATTCTGGGTCTTTTCTGGTTCCATTTAACTTTTAAGTGTTTTTTTTTTTCTAGTTCTATGAAGAATGCTGATGACATTTTGTTTGGAATTGTACTAAACCCATATACTGTTTTTGATAATATGGACAAGCTGATGGTACTAGTTTCTTCCTCTCTTGGAAGAAGGAATGGTTCAATATTTTTTCCATTTTATTGATATGTATCTATGCAATACATGTTTGCATTAAATTTGAGTATTTTGTCTATATACATATTGCAGCAAAATTACAAACCCTTCTCCTCTGCCCTTTTGACCCTCCCACATCCTTCCCCTCCTCATTAGTTCCCACTACTCCCCCACTTACTTCTATGAAATGACTATATTCTGGGTTTTTTTATATTAGATAAACCATTCAATATTTAACCTTCTGTGACTGACTCACTTCAGTGAGCATGATGGTCTCAAGTTGCCTCCATTTACCTACAAAAGCCTCAAACTTATCTGTTTTTATAGATGAACAGTATTCAGGGTCCCCATACAAGGTATGAAAAAGATTTTGTAATTGATAAGTAGCAATTCTCATGGATGGTCAGGGCCAATTAATAATACCCAGTTATTTCTGAGCATTGTTAGTAGACATATTTTGTGTAACAAAAAGGGGTATTTTTTGAGGCTTAATTGCTCTTTTAGTTACTAAATAGCCAAGATACTTCCAAGGGTCTATTTCTTTGGACTTTATGAAAGGCAATTTGAAGTCTCATTTGAGCTGTACGAGTAGTGAAATGACAAAAAGCTTGTGACAAAATAGTTGGAACAGCCTGGGCTGACAAGATGTCCTTTATACAATGATTAATTAAAATGTCAGAGAACGCTGATCATGTTAGGTTGAGTGCTTGGTCAACATCATCTTGGTATATGCTGGGATTATTATTTATCATGCCTTGTAGAACTCCCCACTGATATTGTTTAAGACGGAAGCCAGCATTTATGCTGAGGAGAGAAAAGGGAAACTTTTCTTTACCCCTTTCATGTAGAGTAATAGTAAATAAACAGTCTTTCAGATCCATGCTTAAGAGGTGATGCTAAGGCTGGAATCAAGATTCCCAATTGAAGGGCTCCCAGAGGAAGAATTCAGCATTTATTTTTCTAAGATCTTGTAAAATTCTCCACTTATCAGATTTCTTTGGTAATGCAAAAGACAGGAGCATCCCAAGTACTATGAGTTGTCTCAATATGACTTGACTGAGGTTGTTCATCGATTAAATATTGTTTTAATTTCTCCCTTTGTAAAGGGTATATTGCTCCACCCTGTTGGGAGCCATCTGTATTAGAGGCCCCAGACCCGAGACATAAGCAACTCCATCTTGGCTCAAGTCTACCATACTCGGTGCTGCTGAGGAGAGAGCAGCCAACACCCTGTCACTCTGAAACGCCCAGTTTTCTGAGAACTCTTTTCTTAAACTAACGCGACCTTTGCCTTTCTTTTTCTGGGGGCATTCTATTAAATATTTTAGCATAGATTAGCAGATAAGAAATCATAATGTCTTGCGTTTTGGTTACCATGGCAATCATGCTTACACAGATTACCTCTCCCATACTATTCTCCATATATATATACGTTGTCCTAACCTGCAATAAATGAAACTTGATCAGAAAGCCTGTCCTGTCTTCTACCTTTGTGTCTTTCTTGTCTCCCTCATTCGTGCGCCCCCTCCTCTAGGTCCCAGTTGTCCTGCCCCGCGGGCCCGGGCACCACCCAAACTGGAGGACCCAGTGCCCACTGTAGTTTCAGTGGCAGGAGAACAACAACCAACATTATAAATTTGGATTTATAGAAGTGCCAATATAAACATTCCATTGAGATAATAAATCTTGGCTCCACACAGTAATGGGCAAGATCTAGAGTAAATGAAGTAGTGAAAGCAGGTTCTCCTTGTGGGCTACAACAAGTGATAGGATGTTTTCTTTAAGAATTTTGGATCTTTCTAATATGGTGAAGAAAGAGCTGCATGGTTTTTAGTCTTTTGACTTGCCTGAACTAGTTGAGGGATAAGATAATTTCCCTCACTTCTGATCACAGTAACTGGCATATCGTTACCTTGATTTTGTATGGTGACCACTGAAGCTACTTCTTAAAATTCTAATTGCTAAACAGAAAATTAAGCTAATATTAGAGATATTCTAGATAAAGCTTTCCAAACACAAGGTTATCATCTCGTATGTAAATTGAATAGAATCAAGAATATTACAAGTGAAAGAATTTTGGAGGCCATTTTCTGTAATCTTAGTTTTAAATTCCTTAAAAACTTGGTAAGACCAAGCTTCATATCTGGCAGCCCTTGCTCCTGAACAGCCTCCAACTATGGGGTTGGCACCAAAACACTGCCTCCAATTGTCTGCCTTCATCAAGGATAGGTTCATTTAAAAAAGGGGCTCAGCCAATGGGTCAAAAGGCAGTGTAAAGTCCTAATAGTTATATGTGCCACTCTAACAGGACCAATAGAATTTTTTAAACAGTGCCCTACTGTTCCTGATTCTCTATCTGAAGTCCCCCTTTTTGGGAAACGACCAATTGTATCTCTGGAAAATAGTAATTAGAAGATTTTAAAATATACATTGCTTATCCATAACCTTACAACCAACAGTTCTTAAAAGGCTTCACATTTGAAGGTGAAATTATTGTTATTTTTCAGAGGGCTAACCATGAGAGAGAGAGAAACAGACAGACAGACTGAGAGTGAGAGAGAGAGAGAGAGAGAGAGAGAAACCTGCAAATTGAAAGACCTATTAGTTAGATTTCTTTCAGACACCAAGACCTAATTTGACCTCAACCTGTAGTCCTCTTACAAAGGTGAAGTGAATGTGGTGAGTATACCCAGGATTCCTTTTCCAGGCCTGAGAGGTCTCTTGTCTTTGATACTTGACATCTGGGATAAAAAGCTATGGGTGGGGTAAAGCTTGAGCCTCTTAGCTCCAAAGGCTTGATGATAGGTGCAAGTGTACTCCAACACTTCTTAATGGAGACACTTGGGTATAAAGGCCCCACTTGGTTTCAATGATAAGATTTACATCTGATATTTTTTGGAGGGAAGGTTTCAGATTGACCTTTATATTTGTGAGAGTGAGGTATCGAATTCTTTCTTCTGACTGTATTGATATCTATTTGTGTTTTTTCCCCTGTATTTTATGATATTGGGTGTGCCAAGGTTTGATGTATATAGATTTGCAATTATTATCTCTTCCTGTTGAATTATTCTCTTTACCAGTGTGCAATAACTACTTTTTCTCTTCTGAACACTCTTAGCTTGAAGTCCACTTTGTCTGAAAATAAGACAGCTATTCTGCTTGATTTGGGGCTCTGGTTGCTTGAAATATTATTTTATACTCTTTCTTATTTATTTATTTATTTATTTAGAGAGTCCCACTTTGTAGACCAGGCTTGTTACAGAATCACTATATACCCTTGGATGGCTTTGAATTCACAGCAATCCCCCTGCCTCATCCTCCTGAGAGCTGCAATTACAGAGTTGCATCACCATGCTTGGCTTATGAGGTGCTAGGTAATTGATCTCAAGGCCTTGTACTTGTTAGGAAAATACTGTAATCACTGGGCTATTCCTCCAGACACCACCCTTTAACTATCAATCTGTATGTCTCTTTATGAGGTGTGTTTCCTACAGGCAATAATATATAGTTGAGTTTTATTTTGGACCATTTGCCACTTTCCGTCTGTCCTTCATCTGGGGATTTAAGACCATCCACATGGAGTGTTATTATTCCAGGGTATTTCAGAAATTTCTCATTGCATTATTTTTTCTTTACTGGAAATTATTTTATTACTGTTAAAAAAAAAAACTGCTTCCTCAATTTTGTGATGTTGGCCGTACTAGCTCTAAGGTTCTCCTCAGTTCTTTCTACAGGGCTGGTTTGATGGTCATGAATTTTTGGGTTACTTTGGTGAGGAAAAGCCTTTATTTCTCTGTCAATTTTGAAGATTAACATTGCAGGATATAGAAATATGTATGGCCAAATGTTTTCTTTTGTGGCTTGAAAAAATTTTCCTCAGGCTTTCTTGGCCTTTGTGTTTGTATTGAGAAATTATCTGTTATTATTATTATAGGTTTGGTTTTGTAATTTATTTGATATTTTTATTTAACAACTTTTAGTATTCTCTCTTTGTGTGAAATTCTGAGATTTTGACTATGACATATCTTGAAGAGTTTCTTTCCTGTTCATGGATATTTTATGACCTATATGCCTCATTTACCTGGATATTGAATTCATTCATTAGATTTGTAATTTTTTTCTGGTATGATAATCTAGATTGGTCCTGAGCTCACTACATGGATATCCTGTAACTCTTTACTGGTTTATATTATATTATATTAATTTTTGATAACTAGAAGCTGTTGAATCTAGTTTTAATCATGTCTTGTTGATTTTAGAATATCATTTAGTATATGATCTAGTAAATCAGCCTTGTCTTTAAACTATGGCAACCTTAGACTGATCACTTCTGATGACCATACTTTTTTTCCACCATTTTCACTAGAGTGTGTGTGTGTGTGTGTGTGTGTGTGTGTGTGTGTGTGTGTGTGTTACACACTGGTTACAATGAGCTTGCTAATGTTGATACATTCATATGAACTTTCCATGTCCTAGATTTCGGTGTAAATAGAGTATTCACTCCCAAGCGAATCCTCACAAGCTTGGCTATTGCTGTCTATATTCCAATTATCACTCTGATCTTCTTCAGTCTGACTAAAACTACTTCTCAGGCTCTGCTTGCAGTAGTATAAGGCTTCACTGTGCATGTGTCACCAAAGTTTTCCAAGTTACTCCTCAAACATTTTCCAAATGCTATGAAGCACATGGTCAGGTAAAGTCACAGAAATGACCCAATTACTCTTAAAGTGATTTTCTGTATTGGTTATCTTCCCCTTTGCTGGAAAAATGGACCTAAATCTCACAACTTAAAGGAGAGGTTTTTTTTTTCTCTCAGTTTTCAGTTTCAAAAGGATCAGCTATGGCCAATTAGCTGAAAAACATGATGGAGAAGAGACTTAGCAGAGAAATGCTGCTCATCTCAGGTGACAACAAGCAGAACACAGAGGAAGAGCACCAGCAAAGGATATATCCTCTAAGGGCAGGTCTTCAGTGACCAGCTTTCAACTATACCAAACATTCAAATAGCACTTTCAGCGGTAAATGTCAAAGGGTTAATCCACTGAATAGGTATGATACGTTCCACGATCTAGTTACCTCTCCAGGAGTCACTTAACCCATGCACGGTGGCAATTAAGCTTCACTATCATAGTTAATGTGATGGTAGCTAAAAGTCTTTATTGTAAGCATTATATACTAATGTATCCAAAGGTGAAGATAACGTCATGTTAGCAAATGGAAGTTGTTCAGCAAAATTATTTGAACAACTTCTGCAAAGTTATGGGATGTTTTCTCTGAAATTGTAGGGGGGGGGGGGGAAACATCAGGCAACTATGAAAAAAAAAACAAAGAAAGGAAAAGTAAATTTCCAAGTGAATTGAAAAGAAATTATTGGGAAGAAATCTTACATTCCCCTTAAAAGCAAATTTTGCTTTATGTTGAATTTTTTTTTAAATCACCAAATAAAAGAGTCTTGTTCTTGTATGTGATATCAGTTTCTAAAACTGGAAAAAAAGGCTCACCAGATAAAAGAGTATGTGGAAGAAAATGAACTAGAATTCTGGTCTGAGTAGTTTTCAGAAATCAATGTATCAAAATGTCAAAGTTGAAACCCAGAGGTAGAGGAAATCAACATTTTTCTATTGTACAGTAAGAGAACAACTACTATTTAAAAAATAATACGAAAGGCCTGTAAGTATAGCCCAGTTATACAACATGTGCTTAGCACATGTGAGGATCTGGGTTTCATTCATGGCACAACATGACAAAATAGTGAAGCATACCCCTTCCTGAGAAACAGTGTTCCTTTGCCCTTTGATAGCCATAACACCTCGTCCTCCCTCTCACATTCACTTATCAGGTGGCACCGAGGTGGACCCTGAAGGTTAAAGACCTGCCTCTGGTATCTTCCTGCCCCTTCTGTGGTTACTCATTAACCACCCTGGAGCTTGCTACCTCCTGTTTCGTGATGGTGCCCAGGTCTCTGTAGTAAGGAGAGACACCCCTCTCCTACACCGAGCTGTCAAGGTGCTGCCACCATGCCCGGAGCATTGATTACTCTGCTGAAGAGGACAGAGATCAGGGTCAGACCAAAGGTCATTCTCTGGACCCTGCTGGGCCATGAGCCACTCTTCTGCATTTTCTACAAACTTGTGGAAAGTGGTGGCAGTTGTGACTTAAGCCCCAGTGGGCGCTTACAATCAAGAAACCATTACTCCCAGAGCTTGAATAGGCTGTGTACATGACAGGTGAGGCTGTTCCAGATGTCGCCATGTTGCATGGGGAACTTCACCCTGGTGCAAGACGCCTCATGTGCCCCTACGGTAGCTGCTGAAAACACACCACACTTCATATGAATTAAGCCTACAGCCTCCGCAGGTAATTCCTTTCTCTCTACCACCCTTTCAAAGGATCCTGAACCAGCTGCGAGGTGCGGGAGTTATACATGCGGGCTACCTCTTCTCTATATTGGCAGTGTGCACCTCTCTCCTGAGTCAGTCCAGGAGACCTCTCTTGTGCACTGCTCCCCCTTCAGCATAGGCCCCAGCAAAGCTGCACTCAGGTGGCTTTATGATTTCTATTTTGGGTTAGAGTGGGTGATCTGGTTGCTTAAGGATGAGCTGATCACATTAAGGGTTAATAGCCCTGAATAAAACTAGAAGCCAAGAGGATGCTGAGGAGCTTCAGAAAGCATCAGAGCAGCAAAGTGACAGTGAGTTTCTGCATTCTCTGTTCTATTTCATTGACATTTGTGTCCATTTTCATGCCAGTATTATGAGTTTTTTGTTACTATATTGTTTGTAGTTGTGGTCCTTATTCTTTGAGGGAGGCCTGGTGAGGGAGGCCTGTCAGAAGACCCTGAAAGATCTGAAACTGGACTACCACAGTGATTTCAGGTATGAGTTTTTCTTGCTCCAGCTGCAAGCAGTTGAGCAGATAGATGGGGGAAGATGGCAGCTGTGACTGGAATAGACACGGAGGTTGACTTGAACCAGAGTTCTTAAATAGAAGAGAAAATTACTGGCCAGGTTGGCCAAGACTACGGGATCCTTCTAAGTGACCCACATGAATAATATTTGAGACCATAGGTGCTAATTGAGTTATTCACATGATACGGTTTTGTTGTAGCGATATCTAAGAGTAATTATGATTCCTGGCCACCTAGGCAAACTACAACATCCATATTGCCTTTGTCTTGATTTCATATTGAGGGACTCCTGCCATAGGAACTCTTGAATACTCTCACAAACACTGTTTCAGAGCACAACCACCCTGTTCACCAAGGCAGACTCTAGGAGGGGTCTGCTAAAATAAAGCCCAAGTGTGATACAAGAAGGTATCCACTGCTCACAGAAGGAACAACACTCGTTGCTCAAGGGTCTGTTCCTACCTGCTCCAGATAGCAGGGGCTGATGAGGTTAAAGTCCATGGTGATAGTGATGGCTTCGAGAATACACCAACAATGAACTCTAAAATCAATTTAGCAGATTCTAAATATAAGGACTTATCTACTGGGATATATTTATATAAATATCATGTTGAAGCTCTTTGTTCGGAAGTGTGTTTTCTGGACCTTGATAAATTTTATCTGCAGGTGTCAGAACTTACTTAGCATGACTCAGGATTTTGAAATCTTATATAGCAGAAGCAGTGATCCATTCTCAGAGCATCATAGTATTTTCTTCTGCATTTACAGGGAGGGAAGGACTTTGTGCCTAAAGATGATAAAGGCAATGTCCTACTCAGTAAAACAACGTTCTTGGATGCCTGTGAGGTAGATTGCAGCTTCTTGTACATGTCCTGGGAGACAAAATTGACTTTCAGTGACCCTGAGACTTCACCGTGGTTTGAAAAAGTCTTGTGCCTGATTTTATCACTCTTATTCTCCAGTTCTACTATCTCCTTTTTCATTAACTTGGATTTGGAGTCTATCTGCCACTATTTACATTTTCAGTGCTATGACTAAGCCTTTAAAAGTAACTCAACTATAATATTTCCCACCTTGGAAATACACATATGGTTCAGGATCCCTGAAGAGGCATTTTAGATAAGGGGTTGGCTTGTGTTTACAGGTATTTGCTGAATAATGTGGGTGGAGGAAATTATTTAGCACCTGTAAGTTTCTCTTTTTTTATGATCTGAAAATAAATGTTATCATACATACTGAAAATACACACCCTTCAATATGTAGTAAAGATTAACAAAGTTAACATGCCAGCACTGTGGTGCTGAGCTTTGAGACTGTCAATGGAGTGACTTCATCTGCACGTGGGAACCATGGTAAATATTACCACCAACTTTCTCACTTCTGCATGGCCAAGCCAGAGGACGGACCCTTCACTGTTGGATGACCCCAAAATTAAGGAGATTGCTGTGAGGCACACACACACACACACACACACACACACACACACACACACACACAAAACCCCTACAGCCCAGGTAGAAGGATAGTTCTTTTATTTTATCTAGTACCCATTCTTCCAGTCTTGTGGTTTTTATCCTTATTTAAGAGGGAATAAAAGGAGAAACCAAGTTCATTGTAGTATATTCTTTAAACTATTGTGACTCAAGAAAAATGGAATAATATCAGCAAAACAGGCAAATCTCTTCCAAGGAGATTTCTCATTAAGCCCTCCCGTGAGATGCAAGTAATGGTTGTTGATTCTGATGCTAACTATACCTCATTTCAGCTGTAGGACAGCAATCACTTCTCCTCATACCTGAAGATGGAAATTCATAGGGTTGTTGCTAGAATCAGAGTTAAGTACTTAATAGTTAAGTGCTTGGTCAATGTATTTTCCCTGAAAGCACAGTAAGGCACAGACACACTTTAGTTTACCATTCCCTAAATGGAGGGGTCCTCATAAACAAGTAGAAAACTGATATCTCTTTTCTGCAGGTTCTGATCCGGTTTCATATCCAGAGGAATGTGGCAATGATCCCTGAGTCTGCAAACCCAACACATATTATTGAGAATTTTCAGGTAAGCTCCTGTCTGGTCATCTGGTATTTCTCAGTGGAAGAAGGGACAGGTCCTGTCATTCCATCCTCTAATTAGCTGTGGGTACTACTCTCATTCAACACCGTCATTGGTATTTAGGTCAGAGATTTGGCCTCCATGGAGATGAGATGAATAATGTTTGGGCTAAGGATGTGCTCAGGTCAGGTAGTAGTGGACCATCAGAGCTGTGCATGATAGCATAATGAAGATCTTTGGTTCCCCTTCATCAAATAGGTCATAGGCTGCACAGAGGGCAGACTGTCTTGTCCAACACACTTATTTTCTGTCATCAGGGGACAAATGCACAGAACTTGAAGAATGGTCCTTCTGGAAGGAGTTGTATGGCTCTCAAGGAGCACAGACACAGAGCACAGAGCACTGGTGGTAGGTCTTCCCCAAAGTTCTGACAAAATTCTGCAATGAATTCATCAGTATCGGGCTATCTTTTATTGATAGAGACTTTATTACTGCCTCCATATGATCGCTGATAATTGCTCTACCCAGGATTTTTATATATTCTTGATTCAATTTTGTTATCTCATATTTGTCTTGAAATTTATTCAGTTCTTTTAAGTTCTCAAATTTATTGGAGTATGTTTTAAAAATATTTCTTATAATTCTCTATATTCTAACAGTTTCTGTTGAGATTTTATTTTTTTCATGTCTAATTGCACTGACATGAATTTTTTCCTTCTTTTGATGAGTTTGGGTAGGGGTTTATCAACATTATATATATCACTTTAAGCAATCAACTCTTGGATTCATTTTTAAACCACTCAGATTCTTATAATTTCTTTCCTTCTACTGCTTTCAGATTTGAATTGCTCTCATTTCTCTAGGATTTTGAGCTTCATTATTAAGTTATTTATTTGGGATTTTTCTTTTTTAAAATATGCATTCATAGCTATAAGTATTCCTTTTACTACTGTATTAACTGTGCCCCATAGATTCTGATACGATGTATTTCCTTTGTAAGTTTACTTTAGGAAGTTTTAAAAATTTTATTTCTTCTGTGGTTTCTTCTTTAGCCATTGCTTGTTCAATAATATAATATTTAATCTTCATGTATTTGTACAGCTTCTGTAGTTTCTTTTGCTCTTGATTGCTAATTTCATCACATTTTTATCTGCAAGTATGCAAGGAATTATTTTGATTCTTTTGTATTTTTTTAAGCATGTCTCATGACCAAGGATATATTCCATTTTGGAAAATGTCTAATGTGCTCCAGGGAAAACGATGCCTTCTGTTAATGTTGGGTGGAACACATTGTAGACAGCTGTTGAGTCCATTTGTTTCATAGCATGGTTTAGTTCTGATAGTTTGTTGTTGTTGTTGCTGGCCTTTTATTGCCTAATCAATCTATTTGTGACAGTAGGGTACTGAAGTCTGGGAATATGATTGTATTGGGGTCTACTTGCCCTTTTACCTTCGCAAGGTAATTTGAGAAGATAAGTCTTTTAAAAACTATATCTCAACTTTATAATAAGCCTGTGAGGAGGCACAGAGTAGGAATCCTACCTAGCCACCAACTTGTTGAGAAGTCCTCAGAAATCACTTTTGACTCACATTTCACATGGTATATCACAAAAACTTTACTGTTATTGGATAATGCCTTTTCTTTTTCCCATGGAAATTAGCCAAAATATGTCTAGTACTTTACTTACAGTGACTTACAATGAAATGTCACTTATTCAAAGCAGAAACAAACTGGAAACCAACTGAGCACCTAAGCATTGGAGAAGCGACAGGATGAAAACTCATGAAACTGAGTCCTGAACAACCATCACAGTGCTAAGTATTAAAGCAATTTTAGAAATAATTTTATGAATATTTTAAAAAGTATAAATGATGTCTTGAGTGATGAGGCAAAAAGTGATTTATACTATTATTTTATGATCTTTCATATTTTTAGGTTTATCCATAATGAGTATACAGCATTTTATAACGACAAAGGATTATTTGTTTTATACTGAAGCAGGCATGAGCATTCTAAGAGTTCATTTGAAACATAACCGATCAACTCCTATGTCTTAAATAAAAATATTACCATAACATATCCTGCCTAAGTGATTAACAAATAACTTCCATTCTCCAAGAGGTGGGACCTTTTATAAAAGTATACCTACAAATTTAAATACTTGCCAGTTCATTTTGCATCTATTAAACTACCAAAAACCAATAAAAATCTATGAAAGTTGTCAGAATCTAATTAGAGTTGCTTTTTTCATGCACTAATAAAAATAACAAACAACGCTGAAAGTTTATGAGAAGACAGGGTGAAAAAAGAAAGCACGTGTGCCTGATAACAAAATTTACAACAGACAACAGAACCATGGCCTTGAACAAAGTGTGCAGCATTGCTAAACACACTCCCCCGACACACACTGCCTCCGCAGAGTCATCTCTCCAAACTGGCAATTTTAATTTTTGATGGGCGTCCTTCCTATTATTGACTGTTATGACTAAGGAGTTTTATCTCAAAATGATTTTGTCATCGTTCTCATTTTCACTCATAAAACTTAGCCTTGCCCCAATCTACAAGCCTACCCAAAAGGTTCGCAGTGGTAGGCAGTTTATCACTGCAATATATATTCTCTGTAGAAGATAGAATTAAAGTTTAGAAATAATTTAGGAAATGCCCTGAGGCAATCAGTCACTGGGTGATAGCCCAGGGGTGCGTAAGAGCAAACAGTGATATCACGTAGGCAAGTATCTGTCTACAAACAAAACCTGCCAAAAGGCTGTGAGTGCTCTTGCTCAACACAATAAGAAAAACAAAAGTCATTCTGCATTTCAGCCCCACTGCTTGTTAAAGAGAGCATGGCATAAAATAATCAGTAAACAGTTGTCTTACTTCTTGAGACCATGTATTCTGCCCTCCAGATCAAATCCCAAACATCTGTTCCTTCCAGCCAGAACTTACTTTCTAATAGCACAAGATTCCACAGTTTTCCTACTACTTCCAAATAGGTGACACTCCAGATTCAAACCACAGCCTCATTTATTTGGATGCCGTGAATTACCTGTGTTCTGTTGGGAGGTGGGACTCGGCTGGAAGGGGCAGATGCTTGAGGCTAACACGCAGGGTGTTTGCTGGTTGTACTTTCCTCCCAGACATGGCTTTTTGTTCTGCCATACCAACAGGATCTCTCTCCAGAGCACCGGCTCCAGCTCTGACTTCAGCTCTGGCCATGCCATATAATTCTATCATTTCCAGCCACCCACCCATGAATGGACTGTGATCTTCTGAACCTGTAAGCTAAAATAAATCTTACCAACCTAAAGTTGTGAATGTTGGGTATTCTGTCCCAGCAACAAAAAAGTAACTAAGACAAACATACAATAGCACAGGGTAATTATTCCCATTCCAAAAGGAAAGACCAGGAGGATAGAAGGCAGTTAGACCAAAACAAGTTCTAAACCCAGAAGGGCAAGGCTCAAACCCTATCGCTTCATATCTAGCATGTAGGGTAGGATGAAATGGGCATCCACTACAGCACTGCTTCTGGTTGCAGCCTCTATCTTCACTCCTTTGAGCTCACTTTACTCACAGCCTGTGGCTTCCCTCAACTGATGATCCACATTTCAGGCATCTTCAAATTTCTGGGATCTCCACTGCACCTTAGGCTTCTCCACAACCAAGGGCCTGATCTCCAAAACCTTCCCCTGAAATCTGGGTGGAAGCCTCCAAGAATCCACAATGCTTGCATTCTGTATGCCTATGAAGCTACCATCACATAGATGATGTCATGACCTGCCGCTGTCTGGCCTTCCTGACTTTTGGCTGCAGGCATACTTAAGTGCTTGGATGGCTGAACTTCAGGCCTCTGGACTCTGGTAAACATTTCTCTCTCTGGCCCTACAAGAAGCCATAGCGTATTCTCATTACAAGTTATTTCCTTCACCTTTAATTGTTAAAGGGAAGGATCTTGCTGATGCCAGAGATACCCACAAGGCATCTTTTTTAGTGTCCTGATTGCAAGTGTTTGGTTTCATTTTAATACTAATATCTTTAACATTCCTGTGCTCTTTACCCCACCGCTATAAGCTCTTTAGTCTTATAAAGCTGCAAATGTTTTACATCATTCTTACGCAATTTTTTTTTATTGCTTTCTAGTATACATCTGTCTAAAAGCTGCAAGCAGTTCCCATGTGTCAACCTGAACATTAGGTTGCCTTGAGGTTTCCTCTACCAGCCTCAGTTTCAGGCAAAGTCTCTGGACCAGGGAAAAATGTTGATACACTTTTTGCCAGAGTGTAGCATGCATGGTTTCTAAACCAACTGCCAATGAAGTCTATCTTCCCACCTGAAACTCCTTAAGTCTGTCTTTTCCCATCCATACTTGTGTCAGCATTATCGTCTCTGAGCTCTGACTGGAATCTCCCATCAAGTTCAGCTCAGAGCATTTGGAGGATTCTCTAGCTGCATCTTCAGACCTTTCCAAACTCGTTCTGCAAACCAGTTTCAACATCTTCCCAACCACACAGTCAGGTACAGTCACGGCAACGACCCCATTTCTGGCACTAATCTCTGTGTCAGTTACTTTCTCACTTCTGGGACAAAATACACAACATTCACAATTTGAGGGAGGAAATACTTATCTAGTTCACAGTTTCAGGAGGTCTCACACAGTCCATTCATGGGGCAGCCTGCAATAATGAAGGCATATGACTGGAAGGGGCAGATTTTTCATGCTTACCCTGGAGGGACTGAATTAACTTGTTGAGATTGACGGCACTCAGGGAAAGCTTTCAATTGCGTGTTATTGACTTATGAGCCAGGAAGTGAGGGAAACTCGCCTTGAGTGTGAAGGTCCAAATGGTAGGTGAGCTATGTAAAGAAAAAAAGAAAAACCATTCTTCTAGCTTCTTCCAGGGAAGGCTCTGGCCTTGTCTTCACCTCAAAGAGTCAACTCACTCCTTACTTCACTTGAATTTCTGTCTCCAATGCCTTGACCAGCTCTCCAGCTTCTGCCATGGAATTCCCATGAATGGATTATGTGGGACCTTCTGAAAAATGTGAGCTAAATAAATCTTTCTTCCTTTAACTTGTGAATGTTGGGCATTTTATCCCAGCAATGAGAAAGTAATTAAGACAGTCATTGCACTAGGTTGTCACTGTTAATATTTATACAAAATAATCAATATTAGAGAAGTCTGAAATAGGCTTACTATTCCAGAGTCTGCCTCTCAGTGTAGATCCTCCTCAAGCCGCAGAAGCCAGTGTCTTGAACTAGGATATAAAACATTTGCTACGTTTTTTTTTAAGCCAATTCATAGGACTTTTCTTGCTTAGAACAGTCTGCACCAGCCATGGTCACCTTCATAGAGCTCAACACCAAAGCCAAGATGCCCATTGTAGGCCTGGGCACCTGGGAGGTAAACAGGCATGCAAATCTGAAAATGATCTGCTTTTCTCCTAGAATTTGGGCATTTTCTCTTCGCTGTTTGCAGTAGGTCTGCTGACTGGAGTAGTGAGATTCAGCCCTAGAACTGGGAATCACGGTGTTTTCATTTCTCAGGGCTGTGGGAGCCTGCGAAGTTCTGGGACAGGTTTGTACCAGCAGCACAGAGCTTCTCTGGCAAATGAGAAGTTTTGAGCACTTAATGAATTTGTATTTAGGGCAGTTACTTTGTGAGTAGTCTTTTCCTATAAAGCACTTCCTGGTACTGGGGCACTTAGTGATGCTGGACATTTTTTATAGTTCTTGTCAATGGGCTTGCTGCTGGATGAGTGAGAGGGCAATCAGAGCCTGGAATGCCCTGCCAATTTGCATCTTATGGTGGGACTGGGACTAGCATGTTCAGTGTGGCCCATAAGGCTGCTATAAATGGAAATGCTCTGAACCCACCCCAGGCCTTTGAAACACCATCTTTCTTATCCAATATCACCAAATAGTTTTCATCCTCATCTCAGAAGCCCTGGAACTACAGAGAACCTGAGATGGGAGTAGAAGCTCAGTTTCTGCCTATTGTATGTATCAGCTGATGAGACACGTAATGTACCTCCAATTTTCATGAGAAGGAGAGAAGGAGATTCAAGTGCCTCTCTTGGGATAAGTTTGACATTAATTCACCATCTTCTAATTAGGTTTTTTTTTTTTTTTTTTTGCTATTTTCCCCTAGGGGTGCATTATCCTAACTTGTTACTAAGAGCTGTCTTTAAATCCCTGTTTCTCTCTTGTCTCTTCAGACTTATCTGTCTTTTGAGACTTCTCTCTCTCTCTCTCTCTCTCTCTCTCTCTCTCTCTCTCTCTCTCTCTCTCTCTGTCTGTCTGTCTTTTCCCTTTTTTCTGTATCTTTCTCCTGGGAGTGTATGATTCCATTTCTTTTAACACTAGATTTGTGTTTACTTAAGATTCCTTCTTGGTCAATCTTTGTGAGATCAGTGCCAGTTGATTCAGCCTCAGCATTTTCTTTTTGTGAACAACAAGAATTTTCCAAAATCATAATCTTAATCTTGCATAAAACTGAGCAGTAATCACTTTCATATATCCACTAAATCTTCTCACCTTGGACAAATTTGGCAGAAACTAACTTCAAAATTGTAGTTGTAGATATAAGGATTGTGAAGGAAGGTATTTTCAAGACATGAGCATCACATAATTTGAAGAATTATGTACCTGTTATAGGAAGTGAGGAAAAGATTATGGTGGTTTCTAAGGGGACCCTTGGGTGCTGATGGCAATTTCTGGTCTAAGAGGTCTGGAAGTTACATATATCTGTTTTAGATATTTGTCAATGTGTTTTGCTTTACAATAGAAGAAAATTCAAGAAGTTTTTTTTTAATATAAAGTAAGTTTCACCTATCATTGTTTGATGTGGCTAGGTTAGACCATATGATGGTATTTCTAATACTCTTATTGTTTTCTTTGAGAGAGAAACAAGGTTCATTCCTATAAAATTTGTCTCTTCTCTTTCTGAAATAACAATCATACAGTATGTTCCATCTACTGGGTGGTTGGTGGTGTGCTAAACACTTGACATTCATAGGAATAGAGAATCAACACAAGGACTGCAGAGGTTTGGGTTCCTATTCTTCCTATTGTGCAGGCATGGCCCACAGACCTCTCCAACCTTTTGGCTTGCCTGGAACACATGAAATGTGAAGCAATTATCTTGGCCTGCATATGAAATATATAAAATTGTTAATGTATTTCAGTAACACATTTTTCTATGTTTTCTGTATTTGTTAGTTTATGCTAAAAATTTTTCAGGAAAATCAACTGCAGGTTGCAGACTGGGCACAGATGAGAGAAATCGGGGTGAGGCTGCCACACCTACTACATGGTGGAGCTCTGATTCATCCCTGCAATGGCTGTTTCCCTGATTCTTATCACTGTAGTATGAAACTGTCTTGGGGCTACTTCAGAGCTAGCTGGTAGCCTGTCCATTAGCAAGTTCCATTGAAAGCTACCTGTCATTCAACCTAATGGAGACATGGATTTTTACAGGATTAAAGGAGAGTTGATTATTAACTATGAGAAAACAAGAGGTCTTCAGCATAAAATTAATTCTTTTAATTCCTTTTCTGTAGAAAAGTTTCAAAAGTATTTTAAAAGTCTACCAATTGTTCTCTAAAAACTGGGACTCCAGCCAGCCTTGGTTTTGAGAAATTTAGCCATATGTAGCCTAATGGAGAAAGTCTTAGGATAAGACTTTCTGTTGCCTTTCAGTCTCCTCCAGGACGAGTTCAAGATGCTGTGAAATTGGCCATTGATGTAGGGTATCGCCACTTCGACTGTGCCTCTACCTATGAGAATGAGAATGAGATTGGGGAAGCCATCCAAGAGAAGATCCAAGAGAAGGCTGTTGAGGCGGCAGGACCTTTTCATAGTTAGCAAGGTACATGTGGCCCATGGGGTGGGAGGAGTAGAATCACTGCCTGTGAAAGGATCTGGTTACCGTCAGCACAAGAACTCTGTAAGGCTTTTCTTTGTGTCCATCTTTCTCTCAGATCTGTTTACCTCTGCCTTTGTTCTATCCCCACACACAACCCAAAACCTCATCCCATTACTGATTTGTGACAGATATTGCTGCCATCCCAATGTTGCGAGGATGGCTTCTTTGAGCTTCTTATATTCTTGGCCTCCTCATTTACTGTGAGTGGGATCCACCTGCTCAGTGACAGCCAGCAGCACACAACGCAATCAGGGAAGGATCTGAAGTCTGCCTTCCAGTATTGTGATCTTGGTGGCCTTGAACATGAGATGGGGTGGTTTGGAAAATGATAAAAGCATCTTTTGATATTACATGTGTGAATTAGTTTGGGTTCTTTCAAAAGACATAATTTACAGATTTTATCACAAGATGGTCTATTAGGAAGGCTTACAAATCCAAGGATAAAGATGGTCCAAGATGGCTACTCAGTCATGAAGTAGATCTCCCTCCTGGGATGGCAGAACAGCCGGTGAGGTGAGAATCTGCTGTAGATCTCAGGTGAAGACCAAAGCCTGAAGATCTGCGACTGAAGAGCTGCAACAGGCAGACAGGCACAAGTCGACACTGGAGCAAATATGTGCTGGTGGTCTGCAGTGTGTAGACAATCGCGAAGGCAAGAGCTTACCCAGAGGAAGAAGCTGTAACAATTGTTCCTCTTCCTTTTTTTGCTGTTGGAGTTCCAGTTGGCCCTCCCACATCCGGGTGTGTGTTCTTCTCTCATTGACCAGCCACAAATGACTCACACTCTAACCCTGATCCTCAATCTAGGGTTGTTGACAAATCCTAATCCTAATGGAGGTGTGGTTCCTAATTCTGTCAAGTTGACATAATCCCTTCAGCAGACACAATGTGTATTTGTTTTTCCTTTTGCTTCAGTTCCCTTAAAAGTTCAGTATTAAAATGATATAAGCAAGAAGAGAAAGGGATTTTGTTTGCTAAGAAACTTATAGAAGCCAATCTAAAAATAATAAGGACTAGGCTCACAGAATAATGAATATTCTTTTAAAATATACAAAGGGCATAATAACCTATGCTCAAGGTTTATGATAATCATTAATCAGAGAATAGGCTTTTTACCATGTCGTATTTCTGGCTATACCTTCACACATATGCCTACATGTCTTTTGTCACATAGGCCTTCTTGGCGAATGCTGATTTGCAACTAGCTAAACATGCTTTTGGCATATTTCAGGGAAGACAAAGGTCTCTGACATAGACTTGGTATGAGGGAGTTGAGAATCATTGGATTTATATTATATAAAACTTGCTCTTGATAACTGAAAAGTACATTTGGTATGAAAGCAATACACTGTGTGTAGGGGCCAGGTACAAGTTCCTTTTAAATTCATTATTTGGATCCTAGAGACATTGTAGATATGTGAGTATAGAAAGAGGACATTATCTTCCAATGGAACAAGAATGCTTGAAGCTAGGCCCAGTGGCATAGGCCCCTAATCCCAACCTTCTGGGTAGATGAGTAGGAAGAGTGCAAGTTTAAGTCCATCCTGAACACTTCAGCCACTTAGTGAGACACTGTCTCAAAATAAAAATAAAATAGAGCTGGGGTCGTAGTTCTGTGCCAAGGCCCTTGGCTGAATCCCCAGTGCCACACACACACACACATACATACTGAAAAGTTAAAAGACAGAGACCACCTGTGCCTTCAGAGAGCTGACAGCTATGGAAGGGATTATCAGGTGCACACAAATAATTAATCAGTGGCCACATATATTAAACAATCTGAGATACAGAAGGACAAGAGCATTGAATAAACAAACTGGTTGCAGCACTTAAAAGACAACATCAATTTGCCGAGTCACAGTGACTCTGCATGGATTGCATTGCGTGTGTGACCCATCTTTGGCGTAAGTGGCCTGTTCGCAGGGTAGGTCAGGCTGCAAATCACAAAGTGGGCAGAATGAGTGTGCTGCAGCCCCTTCCCAGTTCTAATGCCTCTTTGTTCTACTCTCTAGTTGTGGTGCTCATTCTTTGAGAGAGACCAGGTGAGGGAGGCCTGTCAGAAGACCCTGAAGGATCTGAAACTGGACTACCTGGACCTCTACCTTATTCATTGGCCTCAGGGATTTCAGGTTTGAATTTTTCTTGCTCCATTTGCAAGCAGCTGGGCAGGGCTGGGAGTGAGGAAGCAGAAGCTCTTAAGTAGAACTGGAAGTCACTGGAAGGCCAAGGACAGGGTTTACTCCCATGTTATCCATATTTGTAACTTTTTGAGGCTATAGGTCCTATTTGAATTATCCACATGATTAGTTTTTTTGTAGATATATTTGAAAGACATTATGATTACTGGCAATCTAGGCAAATTACAACTGCCACATTGTATTTGCCTTGATTTTATTTCCAGGGATTCCTGCCATTATTTACCCTTACAAACATTCTTTCAAGGCACAACCATCCTTTAACTAAAGCAGACTCCAGGTGTGGTCTCTTGGAAGGAAAGCCAATATATGGTACAAGAAGGCAACCACTCCTCACAGAAGGAACACCACTCATTGCCTAAGGGCCTGTTTCTACCTGCTCTTGATAGTAGGGGATAATGAGGTAAAGTTCATGGTGACAGTGATCAGTATTGCAACAATGGATTCTAAAATCAACAGATTTTGAAATATAAGAACATACTTACTAGGATATATTTATATAGAGGTCATTTTGAAGCTCCTTCTTCTGAAGTATGCCTTCCAGACCTTAATAAAAGTGATTTTCAGGTGTACAGATGTAAGTACTTAGCATGAGCGAGGATCCTGCTGCTTTATTTAACAAAATTTGT
Source organism: Ctenodactylus gundi (assembly GCA_004027205.1). Lineage (NCBI taxonomy): Eukaryota > Metazoa > Chordata > Mammalia > Rodentia > Ctenodactylidae > Ctenodactylus > Ctenodactylus gundi. The sequence goes on from PVKB01004703.1 coordinate 109,736, forward strand.
GACCCACTTGCAGTTTATCATAGTGTTTTCTTCTGTATTTGCAGGGAGGAAAGAACTTTGGGTGGAGGACTATGATGACTAATGATAAAGACAAATTGGTCATCAGTAAAGCAACATTCTTGGATGCCTGGGAGGTAAGTTGCAGCTTCTTTTTGAAGTATATTGGGAGAGAAAATAGTTTTTCTTAACCAGTGAAACTCCAACCTGGTTTGACAGAGTCTATGAACCTTGTGTCTGATTTTATCTTTCTTAGCCAATTCTGCTATCCTCTTCCTCATGACCTTGGATTTTGGGGTCTACCTGACTTTGTAGACATTTTTAATGCTATGACTAAGTAAGTCCTAAAAGGTGACTTATACGCTGTATATGATAACTTTAAGAATACACATATGATTCTGAATCCATAGAGAGGTAGTTAGGATAGGGTTTTGGCTTATATTTACAAGTATTTGTAACCTCCTGAGTAACCTGCAGTATGTTATTTGTCACTTAGAAGCCTCGGGTATTTTTTAATCTAAAAAGTTTTATAATGCACAATAATAATACACATCCTTCAGTATGTAGTAAAGATTACCAAATTAATGTGTCAGGAACTTTAATTGTGGAGCCGATTTAATCATCCTGCCCAGGAGAGACTCAAGTTATTTTCTGAATTTACAAATGTTGAAACTGAGACCTGGAATATTATTGATTTGTTAGGGCATGAAGAAACTCTGTGGCAAAGCTAAAATCAGACTCTTGACCCAGAGCTCTGGGACACACCAGCCATCCCACTGTGATCTTTACCTCATGGCTGAACAACAATGAACATGTTTTCACACATCAATGGATATGAATGTTGCACTCTGTGTAACTCATGTTGAAAACTGAAATAAGAGATACAAATTTTTATTGATAATTTTTACTAAAATATTGTGTCCCCTTGAAAGTGCTAGTGGAGAAGAAATTGAATAATTAAATTATAAATGAGTAATGACAGAAGGACTCCAAGAATTGTGTTGTTTTGGAAGCAATCCATTAGATCCATGCTCAGTCCATTGTTTGTGTTGTGTTTGACTGCTTGAAAATGTATGTTTGAAGCCTACCATTTTTCATAGATCTTTAAATTGGTACGATTAAATTAAAACTTTCTGTTAATATTTTATTCAAAAGTGTTTACCCATGAGTGATACCTGAAGGAAAAGAGGGTGAAGCAGCAATACAGTGATCTGATTCAAGTTTGGCCATCTTGAAATCTTTTTGAAAGACATTCTCTTTGTCAAATATATCATTAAATTGTCTGCTAACAACAAAAAGCCTATTATAAGAAAGTATGGAAAAACTGAGTGTCCAGGGAGAGTTTTGAAAAACTCTACTGAAGCTCTCTGAATTGAATGTGAAAAAAAATTTTTAATAAATAAAGATCACAAAGAAGTCATCAGGAGTATTACCATTGAACTTGCTCAGAAAGGATATACAATTTGCTGTTAAGACCTGAACATCAAAATGAGTTAATAATAATTTTTAAATTCTTTACGTAGAAACATACTAAAAATCATTGAAAGTACTGTATTTCATGCCCTAAGAAAATACCTACAGTAAATCCAATGCTCTTGGGAAAGTCTCAGAAAGAAATCAATTTTTTATTTATACCTAAACCTTCCTCATATAATTCAATGTAAATCCATATAAAAGCAATAGAATGCTATGAATTCAGCAGGTCTTACTGCATCTGATTGAAAAACTGTTGAAACTACAAATCATAAGTTAAAAGGGCTAGATTCAGTCATTCATGAGCATTCATAACCTATATTGAAATCTCTTTCGACTTTGCTTTATTTTCCATTTTTTACAGTGTGTGTGTGATTGAGCAGACATGGACTCTACTACTAAGCTACACATTCAGCCCTGAATTTACTTTATAATGCTTTGGTAACACTGCTCCAGTGAATGTTTTAGCCATCTTTCTTCCTCAGGAAAAACTCTAAGCCAAGAAAAGTGTCCCTACAATCCCTTAACAACTACCAAAAAGGAATTTCTTTCTATGACAGGCCACGGAGGAGCTGGCGGACGAGGGGTTGGTGAAAGCCCTTGGCATTTCCAACTTTAACCACTTTCAGATTGAAAGGCTCTTAAATAAGCCTGGATTGAAGTATAAACCGGTGATTAACCAGGTAAATTCTATTTATTAAGGGGATGTCCCTGTTCATTCCTGAATATTTGAAGGCATGTTCAGTGGCTCGTACTGAGTGTCTTCTCAGTGGTAAGAGATCAAGATCGTTTGGAAAGGAGACAGGCAGATTTCCACATAGGCTCTAGTCAGTCTGTTAATGGGCCATGTCTGGCCTTTGTCTAGTGGTCTTTTTTGGGTATAGATCTCCCTATGAGCTGCTCAAACAGCTGACCACCATTTCTAATGATAGATATTGTGCTCTTTTGCAGGTTGAGTGTCACCCATACCTCACCCAGGAGAAACTGATCGAGTACTGCCACTCCAATGGCATAATTATCACTGCCTATTGTCCTCTGGGCTGTCCAGGGAGGGCTTGGTGAGATTTCTGAGTGGTGGCATTTCTCTGGATATGGCTAAAATATGATTTTTATGATTAATTAATATTGATATGAACTAACTAGTCATCAGGAATAAAACCTTTATAAGGCAATATATGTGGCACACTCAGATGAGATTACAGTGGGGAGAATGGAAATGAAAAAGAAAAACAATAAAACAAAAGCCACTGAGATACTTCACATCAGCCACCCAGGACAGCACCAGCCTTCTCCATTCTGAGGCCCACCACACAAAGTGAACAGGCCTTACCCAAAGCTGGCAGGTCTTCAGCTTTTCTCTTACATGGAAAGTGACGTGGTGCTGGCCCTTGAGACTGTCACTGCAGTGACTTCATGTGCATGTGGGAACTGTGGGGATTATTCACACCAACCATCTCTCTTCCCTCCAGGGCCAAGCCAGAGGACCCTTCACTGCTGGATGATCCCAAAATTAAAGAGATCGCTTCTAGGCACAAAAAATCTGTAGCCCAGGTAAAGGACTGTTCTTCTTTTATTTTATTCAGAACACACTCTTCCAGTCTTATGTTTAAATTCCTGTGTTGTCTTTATTTAGCCCTTTGGAAGGGGAGAAAAGGAGAGATCAAGCCTATAAAAGTGCATCCTTGAAATAAAGTGATACTTCCAGAACCTAATAGTATCAAATGGGCAAATCTCTGCAAGTGGAAGCCCTCTAGTGAGCCATGAGACTTTGATGTGGATTTGGTGCTTACGGTACCTCATCTCAGCCACAGGACACTAATCCCTTCACCTCTTTCCTAAAAAGGAAAATCATAAGTCTGTTGCTAGCAATACCGACCAATGCATAATAGTTAAGTGCTCGGTCTAAGCTGTTGTCCCTAAAAGCATGGTAAACTACAGAAACAATTTACTTCTGCTTTCATTAAAAGCTGTCCTGTTATACAAGTAGAGCATGGTATCTCTTCTACACAGATTCTGATCCGATTTCATATCCAGAGGAACGTGATAGTGATCCCCAAGTCTGTGAACTCAACACATATTACTGAGAATTTTCAGGTGAGATCCTGGCTGGTCATCTGATATCCCCCAGTGGACTAGTGGACAGGGCTTATCTTTCCATCTCTTGTCTGAGGACCGGAACTTTTTCAACAACCTTGTCAGCTTTCAGATCAGGGATTTAGGCTCAGTAGAGATGCGATGAATGATGCATGGGGTAAGGATGTGCTCGGGCGTTATCAGAGCTGTGCATCATAGCATGAGGGGTCTTTCTGGTACTCCTTCATCTAATAGGTCATGGGGTGCACAAAGATCAGGCAGACTTGTCCAACAAGCCTACCTTCTGTCATGAGAGGAGAAATGCATCGTACTGAAAAACGGCCCTTCTAGAAGAAGCTGTGTGGCCCTCAGGGGGTGCAGACACAGAGCACACCAAGACTTAATGCTTACATTCCTGATCTTTTCAGAAGGCCAAGCCCTGAAAGTACTAGGTCCTTGTGCTGTCTGACAGGCCATTCTCTCATTCTTTTGAGGCCAGATCCCTGGCCTAATAGCTGCCACATGGTGAGAGGAGTGTGGGACTCACCAACAATGCAGAGAGGTGATGCTATCTTTCCATGAGATCTAATTTAGGGAACAACTGTATTCAGTGGACAAAACAGAAGAAACATCTGCCTTAGCATGTGTTGTGGACGAGCCAATAATTACTACCAGAGTGAAGAGAGGCAACAATCCCATCAGGATGTGCCTTCCCAAGAATGTTCCTAAACTCTCACCCTTCCAGGTGTTTGACTTCAATTTGAGTGATGAAGAGATGAAGATACTACTCAGCTTAGCCAAAAACTGGAGGGTCTCTTCTTCAGACTCTGTGTAAGTACTTGGGTTTATTTATGTGGATTATCATGAGGTTTTTGAAAGTAGAAGAGGGTTTTCTGGAATAATCAGGAGATAGCCGAGATTTCTCTATCTCTCTATTTCCTATAAGTTTTGAAAATTAAAATTTAAAACTTTAGAATCCTTACGAGGACAGACACATTTTTGCCCCAAATTATTCTTTTCATTCATATATGTTTGTGATACATACTGATTACTTTCAAGAATACAAAGAACTTAAATATATGTGTCAGACAGTAACACATTCTAGACAGGAGAATGAAAGAGAGTAAAAGGATCAGAAGTACCAGGGCTTAGTGAGATTGATATATGAGATAGACTGACAGAGGTTTTGCTGAAAAGATGGCAGTTGAGTCAAAACTTGAGGAAATAAGGAATGAGTGTGTGGCTTCTCAGAAGAAAAGCATTCCTGGTGGTGAGAGTAGAAGATTGAAAGACCCTGTGGTTGGGAGTTTAGAGCATGTGAGCAAGACGGCCAGGGAAACCAGGGTCAGGGAGATTTGTGGGGAAACATAAAAAGAAATGAGACCAGAGAAAGTCACCAAGGCCTCAGAGCCTGTGGAGTGGTGTCAACTATGGAAGAGACTTTGATTTTAATTCTGAATAAGCTGAAAAGCTACATGAGGATTCTGACCACAAGGGTGGCAGGAGCTGAATAGTCTTGAAAGAGGCACATTGATTCCTACACTTAGAGACTACAGGGAGATTTGTAGCAGTCTAGGAGGAGACGACAGTGTCTGGACCCGGTGATGATAGGGGAGATGTGAGGAATGATTAGATTCAGTATATATAGGGAAAAGAGATCCAATTGAATTTGCTGAAAATAAGGAGCCAACTATGACTGTGAGTTTTATTTATGTTTTTGCCTGAACAACTTAGAAGAACTGTCATTCAGGAGAAGAAATCAACAGCTTAATTTGAGGCCTATGTAATGCTTTCGGGCATCTGAAAAGAAATGTCAGGTAAAGAGTTGGATTTATCACTGGACAGAGTGGGTCAGTGGGCCATAGAGAAATATAGATTTTATAACTTTACCAGATCATTTCTTTCACACAGTAAGGATGATGATACCACTTACAGTTGAATGTTAGAATGTCCCCAGTGTCCTACATCTTTTAGCTGTACTATTGCCTCATTTAATATGCACAACCACCACCAAATATCAGTGGCAATTTTATTTCTACTTTACAGTATCCTGAGAACAAATGGAGACAATATATATATAAAGCCTGTCTGTGGCACAAGGTTACATATGAGTCGTCATGGTGATTCTATTCTGGAGTCCTGGTGACGACTTATTTACCTGCCCTCATTTCTCTTTTTTCCCCATTTTTATTAATATATATGTAATACATAATGGCTACAATGAGCTTGAGTATTTTATGGACATATATATCACGTCAACATGGTAATCCCTTCCCCTCCCCATTTTTGGCCCCCAGTACTCTCCCCGTCCTCCACTACCACACGTATTTGGTTCTATAGAATGCCTGTATTCTAGGTTTTCCATACCAGAGAAACCAAGCATTATTTAACATATTTAATCTTCTGTCCATCTCACTTCACCACTCAAGTCACCATTCTTTAGTTCAGCTTCCCATGCTGAGAATGGGTTGCGGTGGCATTATCTTGATGCCTCTCTGGATCCAGCAATGCCCTTTATTGGGACTATTCATTGAAAGTCCTTTTCCTTTTTTATTTTTGTCTTTTTGTATTTTACTATATCTTTGTTGAGATTCTTTAACATGGTCTCACCCACTAGGTCACATAAGAAATGAACAATAACAATGGAATTCATCAGCCTGGGAAATGTGAGAAACTTAGCTCCAGAGTGAGACCCTATCTCAAAAAAACTGTGAGAAAGGAAAAAAGTTAAATCTCAAATTTCTTAGCTGCATACTGAAAAGTGTGTTTGCACATTCAAAAGACAATCAGATTATTATTACCTCAATCATTCTTTTAGGCTAAACTTACATCAAAGACTGAATAAACGACTTGCTACGTTACATGAACTTGAGTCTATATATCAACTCACTACATTAAATAAACTGAAGTCTATATCACAAAAGTATACTGCACATAAAGAAATAGATACTTAGCTATTTCAGAATTTTGAGAGTTCTTTCCCAATGAGGAGCAGAAAGAAACAAGTAAAATCATTATTACAAGTTTAGTTATAGAGAATGAAATTGAAAAGTAAAATTCAAGAGTCACAGGTTGAACTAATAATTGACTAGATGGATTAAGGACTGCAGTGGACTAAGGCTACCTGCTCTTTGATCTTTACCACTCAATGACAGCTTCAGGGAAAAGACCCACTAATTTGTCCACTCTTACTACTTTTAAAACTAAAAATATCCCATATCAAAATCATTGCTTTCTGCCACTCTAACCCAAGCTAAATATCTATATACATCACAAACATCAAAAAGTTCCACAGATTGAGATTTTAATACCAATGCCCCATGTTGAATATAATTATTATGTTTTTAAACTAATATACAAATAAAAGTAATAACTATGGGAGCAAGTTCCACAGATTTTGTGAGAAAGCTGGTTCTGTTTTAATGGGATACCTCTGAAATGATCTCTCTCTCTCTCTCTTTCTCTCTCTCTCTCTCTCTCTCTCTCTCTTTGAGCTTTCTCTTTAGATCTTTCCTTTCCTCCGTGTTCTTTAATGCTGGTTGTCTGTCTCTCTCTGAGATTCTTTCAAGTATTTTCTGCAATGCTGAGCTAGTGGTTGCAAATTCCTTTAGGAATTTTTGGTAATGAAAAATGTTTAATTCCCCTTCAATATTCAAGGATAATTTTGCTTGATACAACAACCAGGGTTGACACTTGCTTTCTTCTAAAGCTTGAAAGATTTTGCTCTAGGTTCTCCTGGCCTTTAAAGTTTGTATTGAGTATCTGCAAGGATCCAAGTGAGTTTGCTTTGGTAAAATGTCTGTTTTTCTCCTGCTGCTTTTAATATTCTCTTTATGTGGAATTTCTGAGGTTTTGATTAGAGTATGTTGTGGCGAGTCTCATTGCTGGTTGAGGTTATTTGGTGCTCTATAAGCTTCTTGTACAAGAAAATTAATTTCTTTTCCTAGGTTTAGGAAATTTTCTTTCATAATTTCAGTGAATAATTTCCTTATACCTTCGGTGATGTCTTCTGGTCTTTCTCCCACACCCATAATTCTGGGATTGTTTATCTTTGAGTCATCCATCAGCTTTTGTATCCAGCTACCTTCCCCAATTCTAATTTTGGAGTCATCCCTAATCATAGCATCTTGCCTTCAAGGTCTGATATTCTATCCTATCTTCTTCCCATGTTTCTATTGTTGAGGGACTTCCCTTTAAAGACCTAGCTGAGAGTTTTCTTTAAATGGGTGTGAGGGTGTGTGGAGGGGGCTGAACGTTCTCTAAGTGCTTGGCGTAGGTGGTGGTGGTGGTGGGGGGGAGAGGACTTGACATTCCAGTGGCCTCTGAGGTGTCATGATCACCTCTAACCCCCTCAGCAAAGGTCTCTTACCTTTCCCTCTCCCAAGAGTGGTCTCTCCATGCTTGGAGGTGCTCCCACTATAATCTGAGCCATTCAATGAGTCAGTGGCCTTTTTCTCCTCTCTGAAACTGTCTCTTGTGCCAGTTTCTTCCCAGGCACTATTTAAGAGCGACCCCCACCCCCACCAAAAAAAAATACCCCCTTCTGAGCCTTCTTTAACTTTAAACAGTTCAAGCTCAGGATTTTTTTAAAGGGATCCTGCCTATGTCACTGCCCACCATGGCTGCTGAGCTTTGCTTCTGTTCTAGGCTCACTGGAGGCCTTTCATAGGGGAAGCTCACAATGTGCTTATCGTTAGCACTATGTTTCTGGAGGCTGTGGCTATCAGATTCTGTCAATTCTCACTTCTCCCAGACTAGCATTTACTTCACTCAGAGGTTGCAGGTTCCAGGATTTCTTCCATCTGTGGATGTTGACAGCTCTGGGCTACTGAGGCAGCTTCCAGGGATGCTATTTTCCTTCACTTCTGATGTGCCTTCAGGATTTCTGCCCTTCCTTTGGCCTCCTTTCCATTGTTGGGGTGCTCCCTCCTCTCCTAGCTAAGTTGAACAATCAGTTTTTAATTATACTCTTAGTTTTTTAAGTGAATCCACAAGGAGACATTGTGCAGCTTTGTTACTCAGCTGGCATCTTGCCTTGAAGTTCTCCTGCCCTTCTTTCTCCTATATGGTTTCTGTCGATCTGAGTGACGGTAGAAGTGTCAGACCCTTTCTTCATTTGTCACAAAATCTTGGGGTGAAAGAAAGAGGCTCAGAGAGCACAGAGATGATGGCAGAATATACTAGAGAAGAATGACTGTTAGATCACAGTGTTTGCTTTTGTGAAACACTTTCTTGTATATGCTTTTTTTCGGGCCGTTATTATCTCAGTTGGAGGAGTATCCTTTCCATGCGGACTACTGAGGCTGAAATTCCATAAGATTACCTGATGGGTTCCCTGTCTTTCTTGAAGTAGAATCTGGTATTCTAAGAACTATTTTTGCCAAACTTCTGTGAAATTGTGCTGTGCCTCATCTTGTGGGCAGAATGTGGACAATGTTGTATGCAGACCACCATAGGATGTATGACTTATAAGCAAATCATAATTTTTTTCATAACTTTGATCTGTCCCAGTGTTTAAGTCAGGAATGCTGCTAAAATTGAAGATACTAAGATGAGTGGAAAATAAATAACAATGATCATCAACATGTTTTGAGAATTTATTATTCACCAACATAGTTAAGTACTCTTATTTGTGGTGAATGCATGATATCCAACTGTTAACATTTGTGGAAAAGTAAACAGAGACAAGAAACAACCAATGGTTGTAGTAGTCTAAAAGGCAGGTGGGCTGTGGGAAAACTCAAGGTGATTTTTTTTTTTTTTGTTCTCTTCTTTTGGAGTCTTGTCTTGGCTCCCTCTCGTCTTTCCCTACTTTTTCTTGCTCTCTTGCATTGTTGTTAGCATGTCATGCCAAAGAGACTGAACTTGGGCTGTGGGAGGCTGTGAAACCCACAAAGAAGCTAATGTTCATCCGGAGGAAGTGAATTGTCCCCGAGGGGTGAGAAATGAGAGCTAGACTCAACCAAAAATTGCTTAGTACCATCATAAATCTAGAACATTTTATTTCCTATAATACATCTTCTTATGATAAATCCCAAATATATAAAAATGAATATGGATAACAACTTACAGATTCAACAATTGCTTTATTATTATTACTGTAACATATGCTTATAATAAATAGTAACCATATCTACATTGGAAATTGGTACAGATACATATCGCAACTTGATCATTTTTATTCTCCTTCCCCAAATCTTCCCTATTCTCCCTTTTCCAGAACTTTTTTTTTATCCTCACTGCTCTCTACCACTTTTTTGCTATAAAAATTATTTATATTTTGGGTTTTAAGTGTCAGAGACATTATCTGATATTTAACCTTCTTTGTTTGATTTATTTTCCTTTGCATTAGGATTGCAATAACCATCCATTTTCTTAAAAATAACTCAAATTTATCCTTGTTTATAACTAAGTAATATTCTATTATGTGAATATACTACATTTGCTTTGCCATTTTTTCATTAATAGGCATGTAGGTCGCTTTCATAGTTTAGCTACTGTGAATCGTCTGCTATAATTAAGGGTGTGTGTGTGTGTGTCACTGTAAAATGATGACTATTTCCAGAAGATGCTCTGAAAGTCTATTTCTTCTTCCAACAGATTCAGTGTTTTTATTTTAATATCTAAACCTTTGATCCATTTGGTTTGATTTTGGTGCATGGTGAAAGTTGTAGGTCTAGTTTCATTCCTCTACATGTTGTTAGTCAGTATGCCCAGCATAATTTTTCAAGAGGGTATTTTTACTCTAGTGCATATTTTTGGCCCCTTTGTCAATGATCAGATAGCTGAAGGTACTTGGGGATGTTTCTGCATTTTTAATTCTATTTCATTGATCTACTTGTCTGTGTTTGTGTCAATATCATGGCATTTTAAAATTACTGTTGCTGTGTAATATAATCTGACCTCTGGTATCTTTGTGCCTTCTGCTTTTGATTTAGTATCTTAGGATTGTTTTGGCAATTCTGGGCCTCTTGTGGTTCCATTAAAAAAAAAAATATGTGCTGCTGGTATCTTAATCAGGATTGCATTGAATCTGTGTATCATTTTAGGTAGCATGGCCATTTTTAACAATGTTGGTTCTGCCTATCCAGGAATGGAGAATGGCTTTTCATTTCTACAATGATCTTCAATTTCTTTCTTCAGAGTACTATAGTTTTCAGTTTAGAGAGCCTTTACTTGCTTCAGTAGGTTGATTCCTATGTATTTAATTTTCTTTGAGGCAGCAGTGAATGGGACAGTTTTTCTGATCTCTTTCTCTGGGTTTTCATTGTTGCTGTAGAAGAATGCTATTGACTTCTGTATGTTGATTTTATATCCTGCAACTTGAATGAACTTTTTTATTAGGTCTAAGAATCTTCCAGTAGCGTTTTTGAGGTCTTCTATGTAAAGGATGATATCATATGTAAACGAGGATAGTTTGACTTCATTTCCTATGTGTATTCTCTTTATTGTATTCTCTTGTCTGATTGTTCCAACTAAGGTTTTGAGCACTATGTTAAATAGAAGTGGTGAGAGTGGTCACCCTTGTCTTCTTTCTGATTTGAGAGGATATGCTTTGAGTTTTTCCCCATTTAGGATGATGTCAGCTGTGCAACTGTAATGAATTGCTCGTATCAGCTTGAGGTAAAGGTCCTTGTATATTTATTTTCATCAAAATTTTGATCGGGAATAGATGCGTATTTTGTCAAGGGCTCTGCATTCATAGAGATGATCCTGTAGTTTTTTTTTTTTTATCCTAGCTTTTGTTAATATGGTGTATTGTATTCATCAGATTGCATATATTAAACCAGCCTTGCATCCTTGGGATGAAGCAAACGTGGTCATGATGAATGATCTTTTGAGTAATTTGCTGCATTTTGTTTGCAAGTATCTTGTTGGGGATTTTTGCATTTATATCCATTAAGAAATTGGTCTGTGGTCTTTTTTTGTTGTTGTTGGTCTTTATCTGGTTTGGGGATTAAAATGATACGTGCTTCCAGAAAGAGCTGGGCAGTATTCCCCCTTTAAATTTCATGGAGTTTAAGGAGCATTGGCACTAACTCTTCCCTAAAATTCTGATAAAGTTGTGCATTAAATCCATCAGGTCCTGGGATTTTCTTTATTGGTAGATACTTTATTAAGGCTTCAATTTCATCCCTGTTTATTGTTGTATTCATGGTTTCTGTATCTTCTTGGTTCAATTTTGGTATATCATATATGTCAAGGAATTTATACATTTCTCCTGATATTTACTTCCATAATTTCATTGAACATGTCTTTTAAGCCTTTTCTTCTGTCCTCAGTTTGCTTCTGCACTCCAATAATTCTGAGGTTGTTCCTGTTTGAGTCATCCATTAGGTGATATAACCAGCCTCTCTCTTCTTCTTCTCCTTTTTTTTTTTTTGGTTCATTTGTTTGTTTGTTTGTTTGATGGTCTTCACTGACTGTATGTTCCAAATTACCCACTTTATCTTCATAATTTGATAATCTATCCTCATTCCTTATTTTTTCGTGATTTTTTTCATTTCTTGAAGTTCAGATTTATATCTCTGCTGAATTGTTCCCTAATTTTTAATTGCCTTCATTATCTGTTTATTTCTTTCTTTATATTCCTCTAACTTCTAATTAATGGCTGTTGTTACTCCGAGTATGTTTGCTTTGAGTTCTCTGTACACTTCTTTTATGTCCTGAGTTTCTGAGCCCAGAAACCAGCATCTTTTTTACCTTTGTTGCCTGCAGGTTCTGCTATTTCAAGATCTCTGGTATTGGTTTCTACGGTATCAGGCCTTTTTGTAGGTGATTTATTACTTCATTTCCCCATGGTTCTGTTGCAGTGAGTTGAAGCTCAGGTATTATTGATGGAGTCTGTCTCTATTCCAAAGATTCTTTCACTAGACTACTTCTCTTTAAGTATTACTGTGAGTTCTTCAAACAATTTAGACTTTAGGTTTTACAGCTTATGACTGTTTTTAGTTTATTCAGCTATTAATCTTGACGGCCTTTTATCAAGACCTCTTCCACTTTTTGGTTAAGGAGGAGAAGAGTACAGAACTATATATCATCAATGGACAACATATCTGTTAGACTATCTTGGATATGGAGATCATTATCAACATCAAAATCCATACTTTAAATAAAGGCTTACATTTACATTACTATCTAATATTAACAATTGATTTTTACAGCCTAGTAGCTAATTTAACTATTCTACTTTCAACATTAAGAGGTGCAATATATGTTCACTTCACATCTAAGCAGACCTTGTATTAACTTCTTCCCCCCACCCATTTTATTTATATGTATAAGTGCAAGATTTAAGGTTTACATTGATCTTTAGCATTTTGTGCACATACATATCTTGTCAAGGTAACAAGGCCTTCCCCGCTCTCTTCTCGACACTCCCCCTTCCCATCCTCCCATGTACCCCAGCCCCACCTTCCTGGTTTCCTTTGTTTTTCACTTTATTAAGTTCCATGAGACAATTGTGATTTGGGTCTCTCATACCAAAAACACCATTCGATGTTTCACCTTCTGCTTCTGAGTCACTTCACTAAGCATGATGGTCCTATAATGGTTGAAACAATTTTTACATGGATGAAAAGCTCTGGCTTAAAGTCACGGACAAGAAGAAAGCCTTTACTGAGAAAGAAAAGTAGGGATAAATGGAGTCCTGGAACCTCCTAACATATGGGACCTTTCCTCAAATACCCCTGATAGGTTGTGATGAACATCAATGATCAAAGGATGCTCTGTTAGCTGGTACTGCAGAAGAAAAGGAATCTGAGGGAAGATGAAGAAGACCAGCAACATGTTGCCTGTCACTCAAAGAATGGTCCAGGAAAAAAAGAGCACAAATATTGTAACAAAAAAAGAATCTCAAATGACAATGATTCTTAATTCTGAATGCATCTGGTGATTATGATTCAATGAAAGAGTCCCGAAAAAAAAATTCATCAAAGAACATAGGAAAAAGGAAACTAAAGATAGGAAAAGACAACAGCAGCTCACACTCTTAACTTTCCCATTTAGAGAGTCAGAAGAACCTGAACCTAAAGCCTGCAAAGATCAACCAAGGTCTCCAAAACCTTAGATTTACCTGTGAACTCAAATCATGTCCTTACTAGGGGAAGGGGTAACTCTAGCTAAATATGTAAATACTGGCAAACTTATCCCACAAAGCAACAAATGATGCAGAAAGAAAATGTATCATTTGAAGGGCAGAGATGCATAGTAAATGAGTAGCCTTTATCGAGCCTATATGATTGTGATTACAACAAAGAGGCCTGAGTCATTCAAATCGGAGGTCCCAAAACTCTGGGACACAGTCAGGGCCCCACCTCAGGAGGTGGGGGGTGGGCCAGCATGCAAACTGTCATCTATATTTACAGCCACTCCCTATCACTCATATTACCACCCAAGCTCCACCTCTTATCATACTACCGGTGGCCTTAGATTCTCATCGGAGCACAAACTCTACAACCAGGATCTAGACTGCATGCTCCTCACGAGAATTAAATGCCTGATGATCTGATATAAAGCTGAGAGTGGCTGAAGATAGTAGCAACACCTCAGCCCCACATCACAACCAACATCACAACCATCATTTGTCCAAGTTAAAACTGTCTTAGGAAACTGGTCCCTAGTTCCAAAAAGGTTGAGATCAAAGCTCTACAAGGCAGACTAATGAAAAAGAACACAATGGAGACTAAAGGGAGGATGACGAAGAAGAAATGTTCAATTGCCCCCTAGATACTGTTACAAAAATGACAAAGAAGTTGGATGTACAAACAGTCATCATCTGAAAGGATGTGCTATATTTCCACTCTCTGAGTCAAGCTCAAAAAATACTGATTTAGTTTTGGCAGGTTTTTTGGATGGCTTTATATGGATTGATCACAGTCACTTTTGTTTCAAAACTCAAAGTCATGAAGGACTCTTTCTGTATTGGATCAGTGCCATAGAAAATATCTCCACATAAACTTCAATTTCCTTCCTGCAATGGGATGGTACTATTAATTCCATATAGTCCCGCCATTTCTTTCCTAACAATTAATTTCTGAAAAAAAAATCATCAAGTCTTTATTAAATGACTTATGAATGGAATCCATAGGTTCACAATGCACAGTGAGTTCCTTGTGTTGTGTGTTGGGTCACTTAGGGCACTTGTCATCATATGACACTGAGTGGTGGGTATTTCACGGTTACTTTGGAGAGCACTTTTTTTCAACAAGAAACAAGATATGTTTACCAAAAAATCATTCTAAGCCTTTTTAGGATACTGTCACTTGTCTCGGTTAAGTTTAACCACACTATCCTCATTTTAGACATGAAGAAACAGAGGCAAAGTGAAAGGTTGCCTTAATAGCAGAATAGAACCTGAATCATAGCCTAGGCCGTGACATAGATCTCCTACATGTTAGCCAGTGCTGCCTCACTCTGCGTATTAGGATGGGTGACTTAGGGGGTATGTTTCCTTCCCAATAAATCAACTTGGAAAAGTAGCTCCTTGATTAGGAGAGAAGACAGGGCAGCATGCAGCTTCTAGCAATTACTTTGAATATGTGTGCACAGGGAATGGCCAGCTGTGGTTTCTGCTAGGCTGAGTTTGTTAATCTCATGGCTGGTGATGATCACTAACAACCCCTAGGGTAGGGGATTTAAGCCCCAGGGCTCCTGCTTTAACATCTCCTGGGAAGGGAAGGAGGGAAAGAATCATAAGCAAGGCTACTACTCCCCCCTTTGTAATTAATAAAAGCAATTTCCTTTCTCTCCCATCTCAAAACAGAGGGAGAATTCACCTGGGTCTTCTTGTCACTAGTTTAGATACATAATCCATTTAATACAGATTAATTCAGGGCCGCTACGAGAGTGTTTGCTGACTGTAGGGGAAAACATGCAAAACAAAAACACTAGAAAATGAGCAAAAAGTTAAAAAAAAAGTTCTGTTTTTTTTTTTAAAGTAGGTCGTGGATTAAAATCCAAGAGAGCCGTTCTATTCTCTGTTCTTTGCTACCGTCTGTCCTTGGAAAGTATTTTATATGTTGTCCCTTATCCTGAAGTTGGTAATACTTTTCATTGAAGTTTATCTCTGCATATTTATAGACATGAGCATATGGAAAACATGCACAAGTGTTACCACATTCTCAACTCTCTACTCTTGTCTTGGGTTGGCATATATACACACACAAAAGAAGAAAGCCAGACTACGACTGTGCAGAATTTTCTACAGGATGGAGGAGTAAGAAGAGTTTGTGATCACCAATTCTAAGATACTTGTATAGTCTAATCTACATTTTGTGTCCAGGTAGATATATTTTTCTATGGAACAGTCTATTTCACCTTAACATACTGGACGTATCATGAATACCAGGTGCCAAATATGAACATCATCCAGCCATGTATGTCTGAGCCTTTCTCTACCATCTGTGCAACTCTATTCTGACTGTGTCAATTATTAATACTTTGAAGCACTCATGTGATGACACTAGACCCACATGAAAGATCCAGAGTATTTGCTCCACACCAAATTCAGCAGGTTAGCAGCTTTAATTCCATCTGCAGTCTCCACTGGCCTGCCATGTCACTTAAGATATTCACAGGTGCCTGAGATTAGGGCGTAGGCACCCAAAGAAGGGCATTACTGTGCATGTCACACCTCATGCTATATCTCACAAGGACATGGTTTTCTTATCTCAGGGTTCAAAGTACCTTGAGTACACTGCAAACTTCATACTCTGGGTATATGGCTTCAGTGAGTATTGCTGCCAAGTGAAAGAAGGGCCACACCCTTCCTATTTATGCCCCTAAGGAAGAACTGAAGACCTTTTAAACACATACGCAGTAACTATGAGTTGTAGCATATGAGAACCACGGCTCATATGCTGGCATGGGATATAAGTTATGGAGCAACTGCAATTAAGCATTTCCATCAACTGACTAGGCTAACTAAGTCTTTCCCATGGATATATGAATATCTGTCACTGCCATACAGATTTTGTTTCATGGCCTTGCAATTTGTTTTGACATTAGAATTCAGCAGAAGTAATATTGCACAAGTTCCAATAGGAGGCCTACTGAAAGGCAGATACTTCATGAGCAAGTCTAAGTTGGGCTCCTCAGTAGAGACAGGAAGCTGGGTGAAGAGAAGCTGTAGCTTTCCCAGAGATCCCAGTTCAATCAACCAAATAAAGCCTGAACATGAAATTGATCCCAACTGTCACCAGGTGGAGCAGATAAGAGCGACCAACCAATCCCAGCCCAAACTGCCAACCACAAACCATAAGCAAATGGCTGTAGTTACAATGAGATAATTTATTGTACAGAAATAGCTTAACAGATTGACCACAATTACTCAATAAAATAATATGCTCTTACCTACTGAGTCATGATTTTGGTTCCAGGAGAAATCTTATCATGAATAATTCACTCATTATTTTCTGAGTCACAGAAGATTATCTAATTACAATACTTTTGCCATCATGGTATGAATATGTACAGTCACCATGAGTTTCTCCACGTGGAAATTCTAAGAATTTATTGTCATTATAAGACACTCTGATATTATTAATATTGGGGCAGATAAATTAGCAATCCTTGGGGGTTCCGGTCAAGATGGAGGCTGAGTAACAGCACTGCACAAAGTCTCCTCAGCAACTCACTTAAAAAATCAAGAAGATAGTTAGAAAAAGCATGTTTGGTGTAGCTAGGAAAGAGAGGTGCATCCCCAGAAACTGAAAGGCGATTAGTGGGAGGCCAGAAACTCCCAAGTATCATCGAAACCAGAGGGGGGAAAAAAATCCCTGCCATCCAGAAAGCCGCAGCTGGCGGCAAATGGCAGGCAGTGGCAGACGGCAGATGGAGGAAAGCTCATGGGGACCTGAACATCTGACTGAACGGAGCTGGAGAGGAGGGAGCACACAAAAACAGGAGAAGAGACTGTGGGCGGGTCAGAAGCAGCCAACTCCACGCAGCCAGCCCTCACAGATCACAAACAAGGTCTGGAGGCCAGACCTCAGCCCAAGGTAAGCACAGATCCGGACTAGTGGGCACCATTGGCTGCGGGCAGCCCCAGCCTCAGAAGCACCAACCCGCGGGTGTGTGCACTACAAATGCAGTGGGCACTCCCCCTAGAAAAGGTCCCGAGATCCCAGATTAGAAACGGGACTCAACAGCCGTCGCAGGCAGTGACGTCAGCAGGAGCCATTCTCTTTTCCTGCGCACCAGAGAGAGTCAGAGGTAGCAGTACCATGGGGAAACGTGGTAACAAATCTTATACAAAAAGATCTGATTCCCCAGGGGAGGGTACAAGGGGTGCTGAAATTGCAGAACCCAAAGAAAAGGACAAAAATGATGGTAACCTCTGGGCCCAGATAGTCAGTGAATTAAAGCAGGAATTAAAGGAGGAATTAAACCTGGAAGCAAAGCAGGGAATAAATCAGACAGTGCAAGAACTACAAGAACACTTAGCTAAGCATAAAGCAAGCCTTGAAAAGAAATTAGAGGAGACCAAAGAAGAATTGGGGAAGCACAGTCACAAATCTCCTACAAAAAGACCTGAAACCCCAGGAGATGAAGTCAGGGTAAATAAAGATGAATATGGCAAAAATGATGGCAACTTCTGGACCCAGAAATTCAGTGAATTAAAACGGGAATTAAAGCAGGAAATTAAACAGACAG
Source organism: Ctenodactylus gundi (assembly GCA_004027205.1). Lineage (NCBI taxonomy): Eukaryota > Metazoa > Chordata > Mammalia > Rodentia > Ctenodactylidae > Ctenodactylus > Ctenodactylus gundi. The sequence goes on from PVKB01004703.1 coordinate 127,934, forward strand.
CAGAAGAGCTACACCAACACATAGATAAGCAAAAAGCAAGCCTTGAAAAGCAACTAGAGGAGACCAGAGAAGAAATATACCAGAAGATAATGAAGACAAAAGAAGAAATTAGAGACGAACACAACAGAGATATAGAAAAATTGAATGCAGATATTCAGGAAATGAAAAACACACAGGTAATAATAAGCAACCACTTTAAACAACTTCAGAATAGAATGTTAGACCTAGAAAATAAAGTGACTGAGCTGCAACATACAGGCCATGAAGAATACAAAGTAAATAAAGAAAGCGAGTCATTACAATGGCTGATAGATGATTCAAGGAGAAATAACCTCAGAATTATGGGAATCGAGGAGAAGACTGAGGACAAAACAAAAGGCTTAAAGGACATGTTTAATGAAATAATGGAAGAAAATTTCCCAAATCTAAGAAGAGAAATGAACATGGAACTTTTGCAGGCATATAGAACACCAAACAACTTTGATCAGAAGAGACCCTCATCAC